>CM068956.1:5660746-5700549 GCA_035128595.1 Eptatretus atami | reverse complement strand
CTTTAAGATCCATTGTGAGATGAAGTATAATTTGGCCCTTTAGAACTAAACCACAAGGTTTCGTGGACGAAGTGGCCCAAAGAGAGGGTGGTTGAAGAAAGGCAGGGTTGCATTGCGTCAGAGGAATGCACCTTTGAGAGAAACTCCCACCTGTTTGCTTCTTCCTCCGTTCTCTCCAGTGCTGTCATGGAGCAGTGGCTTTTTACTCGTATCCACCCCCCAACCTCCGAACAATCCCTGCCGGAGGCCTCCCACCACGTCTCCGCACCAAGGCTTTCCTCCAATTCAACTATTGTCCCCTTCTCCCACAAACTTAATAATATTATAACACCACTCGTTCACATGATATTAATTTTAATTATTTTGAAAACTAATTAAAGTCAGACTGAAATGTTCAATGACAAGAACATTGTGTGTATACCGTGATTAAATCACCAATCTTTGTTGGCATTTTTTTTGGAACATCTGACATTCGCTGACCATAGTCAGAATGGGTGGAGGTTTTAGGAAAGCCATCTGTGATTTTCTTTTCCCTTTATCTTCTCCATTTAGTTTATCTTCACTCATTGATAAAATAGTTCATAGAGCCATTGATTTTCCGTTTCATAAAAGTGCTTTTTGGATTAAAAATTAAATTAAAAAACACTAAATTCAATTAAAAAAAGAAATCCGTTTCATGGCATCAAAGGAAAAAGAAACATTCATTTGTGAACTCGCATTGGAAAAAATACAATTTCCCTCAAGTCTCCAAGCCTGAATGAAAATCCACCTCTGGGCAGTGTGTTTTCCTTCAGGGTGACACAGAAACGCAAAGAATAATGAAAATAAAACAATAAACATCAGGTGGCAAAGATGTGGAAACCATATCCATGGGACCTGGCACTTTAAACTAAAGTAATGTTGACTAGCAGAGAGGAAGATATTGTCGTGTCCAGAGGGAGGGGTTAGCCGCTACCTGGAGGGATAGCCAAACAGTTCTCCCTTGGAAGCGAACACATGATCCTTGAAGATTAATGCATGTGCGGGACGGGGCGGCAAAGCACGTACCAGACGCATTCACCCGGACGGAGGGCAAGGGTTTATCTCAAACCCACAACAAATAGACAGACACAAGCAATCTTAATAAATTAAGGTTTAATAACATAAATCAGATATTTATAATGGAGATAAATCAAAACGGGATAATAATGAAACGCGAGGGGAACTAAATTCCTATTTGAGGCACTTCCACACAGATTTAAATGCAGACAAGGGGACAGAATAAATAAAAGAATAATCCCTCCTTTTATCCCTGCACATAGCTGTGTGGCCAGAGATGGTTTTTTTTAGAACTTGACGATCGAACCGCGTCGTCCTGCGTGGGAAGCTCGCAAAATGACGCCCAGCTGCTCTCTGGGCGGGAAGCGTCTAGCTCCCGCACGAACGGGAGGTAGTTTGTGCAGATTGGTCCCTTCGTTAAGGGCCCAAGAACCGCCGTACAGTCCCTTTTCACGATCACACTTGCCGACGCTGCTCCTCTGCAAAATGGCGTCGCCTTCTTCCCCGATGGCACAACACGAGGCTCCAAGGTGCGTCTCACACGACCCAGCCGAACAGTCAATGGCTAGCGTCTTGCTCTATCATGAGAACAAATTCACACAACGAACGAGATTCGCGCTGTCTTTTCCCCGTGTCGAGGGGGGTGGCCAGCCAGAGCCTCTGTCTCAATCGCGTTCCTCACAGAACATCCCTTCACGCTCATATTTGTGTCCCGACCGCCAATCCCGACTCCATCCTCGTATCTCTCCCCTCTGATGTCATGCCCATCCATCATCCACCCGAGGGGCATAGTCTTGCTATTTGTCATTCCTGGAGGCAGGGTTTTCACCTGCTTGGAAATGTCCGGCTCGGCTGTTGTTGTGTTAAGAACGTGATTCCTTTTTATCGCCGGTCTTGAAATGAAAAAACATAGGAAAAGGTCACAGGGGGCAATCACATACTGGGTGAATTTATCCTGTCCTGAATCCCTACCTAATTAACACAGCACCCCCCCTCCCCCCCGCCCCGCCCCCATCCGTGCAGTGACATGGAACAACTTAAGCTGAAAGTTTCCCTCTTACGTTACATCGAAATGTCTCCTACCTATCCATGGACCATGCTACCCTATCCAATCCTACCTTCACGATGAAGTTTCTCCATCTACCCCACAAACATAACAATATCAAGGAAAGGGAAAGTTCTGGTGTCTTATGTGATGCCAGCCTACCTTTATGGTCTGGAGATGGTGGCATTGACAAAGAGACAACAAAGGGCGCAGGTCTGCGAGAACATCTGGGCCAGGAGGATTGCGGGAGTGAAGAGGGTGGATAGAAAGAGGATGGATGAACTGAGGGAGGAGATTGGTGTGCAGATGAGCTTGACGGGGAGATTGGTGAAAAGCTGGCTGTGCTGGGCTGGACACTCGGTGCAGATTGGAAGAAAAGAGAATGGCAAAGGGAGTGTATAGGTTGAGGGAGCAAGGTTGGAGGAAAAAGGTAGACCATGGTCGAGATAACAAGATTGTGTGAGGAGCGATATCAGTAAGGTGGGGGTGGTTGGAGCATGGAGAGTTGGCTGATGACAGGAGGAAGTGAAGGAGTATTGTGGTCAAGGCAGGGCAGAAGCTTGGTACTGTTGGACTTCACGAGAGAGAGAGAGAGAGAGAGACAGAGAGAGAGAGACACAGCGAGAAACACAGCTCCCTGTGAGCCAGTGAACGGAGGAGGTAGTGGCACAAGTTCATTTCGTGTCCGTGGCTCCCCCTTCCTTCAGCAGGGGTAAGTAAACAATGTGCACTGTTTTAGCCCATTACTCGACATACACAGGTGCAAATCGTATTGTCAACCCACTCTCACAGGTGGTGTGGAGGGGAGAATTATTTTGTGCCCATGACATGACCACAGTGCCCCTGGGTAGTGTATTTTGCCATGGGGGTGACACAGAAATGCAGGGAATAATAAAATACAAATATACAAAATTTGGTGGACATTGGCCAAGCCATTTTCGAGTCCATATTCGAACAGACAAACAGACGTGCTGTCTTTTATTATATGATTACGATGTCCATGTATGCTTAACTGCAATGGAAGTAAGCAGATGTGGCAGTATGCACAGTCACAGAAACACACCAAGGTTTTCGGGGTTTTGGAGAAATTATTTTTGGCAATCTCATCTGTATTTTGATGATTTTTCACCAAAAGAAAAGTTTCTCCAAAGATACATGCATGCGCATGTGATGACCGACATTTTGCTTTTGCTAGCCATTGTATACTCAGGGAATATTTTTGTGAATTTTTCAACAAAGTGGGGTGACTTTCAAATCGAATCCCACTGACTGGGCTCTCCAGAGATTGTTAGACGGAATTTGATTCATTATATAGTGCCAGCAATCGAGATCGAGATTCACAGCGACGCTCGTCTGAAGCAGCTGCGATTGGCGTGAGCAGAGCATTGGCCGTGTTTGCGGTCCAGCTGATCGCGCTCTACCCCTTGTGCAAATTACGGCTTTTTAGCCCATTCCCCTGCGCACGCAGAGGAAGACGGGGTTTTGTGATCACTTGTGTGTGTCTGTCTGGCCCATAAACTTCTTTACCATTTGAGCTTTTGTCATCAAATTTTCACCAAAGCTTTATTATGAGAATATGGAAAACACAAATTAACAATTTTGTGAAAATAATTTTGATTATTACTGTTATTATGATTATTATTCGACCCTATTTTGGCTCTTATTTTTTGCATTTTTTTTTCCACCTCAGCAACCACTTGTCCGATTGACGCAATTTTAAGGGTAGAAGTCCCCTCCCCACCCACCCCCCCCCCCACCCCCAATGGAGAATATTTTAATTACGAGAAGCAAATACCACCCATCACTTCACTGATGGTAATACTAAAAGCGGAAGGGAGAAAATGAGGGGGAAGAGGGAGAGAGGGGTGAGGGGAGAGAGAGTGGTGGAGGGAAAGGAGAGAGGAGGGATGGGGAGCGAGGAGGGTGGGGAAGGGAAGATGATATGAGGTGAGAGGAGGGAAGGCAGATGTGCGGTGAAGCGTTAATTACGATTCAGATCGTCTCATCAAAATGATTCTGCATAAAATAACAGTGAAGATTAAAACAAAACAAGTCTGAAATCCATTTTCTACGCTCATACTATAAAAACAGGGGCGGAGACAAACTCCTTTCCAGACAACAAACACCGCCCGGATGCGTCTGGAACTAAGCTGGCCAGAGACAACCCTGCCACTCGCTCAGGGTGACGGAGCACGAACCACTCGCTCAAGGTGACGGAGCACGAACCACGAACCACTAGCTCAGGGTGACGGAGCACGAACCACGACTACTCGCTCAGCGTGACGGAGCACAAACCACTCGTCAGGGTGATGGAGCACGAACCACTCACTCAGGGTGACGGAGCACAAACCACTCACTCAGGGTGACGGAGCAAAACCACTCGCTCAGGTGACGAGCAAACCACTCGTTCAGGTGACGAGCACAAACCACTCGTTCAGGGTGACGGAGCACGAACCACTCACTCAGGGTGACGAGCACGAACCACTCGCTCAGGGTGACGGAGCACGAACCACTCGCTCAGGGTACGGAGCACGAACCACTCGCTCAAGGTTGACGGAGCACGAACCACAAACCACTAGCTCAGGGTGACGGAGCACGAACCACGAACTACTCGCTCAGTGTGACGGAGCACAAAACACTCGCTCAGGTGACGGAGCACAAACCACTCGTTCAGGGTGATGAGCACGAACCACTCACTCAGGGTGACGGAGCACAAACACTCGCTCAGGGTGATGGAGCACAAACCACTCGCTCAGGGTGACGGAGCACAAACCACTCGCTCAGGGTGACGGAGCAAGAACCACTCGCTCAGGGTACGAGCACGAACCACTCGCTCAGGGTGACGGAGCACGAACCACTCGCTCAAGGTGACGGAGCACAAACCACTCGCTCAAGGTGACTGAGCACGAACCACTCACTCAGGGTGACGGGTACGAACCACTCGCTCAGGTGACAGAGCACGAACCACTCGCTCAGGTTGATGGAGCACGAACCACGAACCACTCGCTCAGGTGACGGAGCACGAACCACTCGCTCAGGGTGACGGAGCACAAACCACGAACCACTCGCTCAGGGTGACGGACCACAAACACGATATCGCTCAGGGTGACGGAGCATGAACCACGAACCACTCGCTCAGGGTGACGTGGTGGGCAAAAGCGTCCACAGTGAGTGAACGATTCGCTCAGAAGGACATAGTGCGGTACCGCTATCGATTTTCAGGCGTTCGGCAAGTGGGTTAAGCACTCATGCAAGCACTCCAATTAAAAGGTTGATAAGGAACTGTTGGCCAGGCTGTCGCTGCATATCATGTAGGATCCCTTTAACTTTAAAGCCGGTCTTCACTGCGCATGCAGTAATGAAATAAAATGAATTTGTTCAAATAATGACTTTATCCACAAAAGAGTTGCAGTTTAATACAGAACAACCCTGGAGACATCACAAAGTTCAATCGCCTGGGAAATAAACATTGCAGATAATTTTCTATCTTGCCTGCTCGCCTGTGCACGCATCACATGATACATCGGTTCGGGGTCCACGCAAACGTTATAACTTCTTTTTTTAAAACGTACTTTTTTATCAGATTTGCTTTGATTCCCTGTTAAGGACCTCACGGAACCTCCAAAAATATAGACACAGATCTGGCAAATGCTATGGATAGGCAGTTGCTCTGGGGGACAGGGCGCAAGGTCGAGCAGTGAATGCATTAAATCATAGAGCTCAATGAAGCTGGTTAATTTTGGCACATTACTAAATTTGTTGTTCACTCAATATATTTCTCCAAACAGTAGAAAAAGATAAGTTTAATGCTTTGGATATTTCACATTTTCTTGTGTATGTATGGAGGAGGGACAATAGCCTTGCTTACTTGAAGTAAATCGGTGTATCGGCTTCGTTATTTCTTTAAATTATCAGATTTCACTACAGATTTTGACACTTATTTGGTCCAGACGATATCCGATCCTCAAAACTGATATATTTCGATGATATACTATAATTAGTCCGTGAGAGTAGAGCATGGAAAATCGTATCATATAATGCATGAAATTGCAACAAGCTCCTAATTTGAAGACTATAGCACTTACAAAAGCAGTGTATACAGCGATTCATAGCTATGATGAAAAGGCATTTGATAATACGAGTAAGGAAAGTGAAAAAAAAAAACTTTATCGTAAAGAAATCGTTGCGGCCTGTTCCAAATCAAGGCGTGGTTGAGCAGGCCAAAAAACATGGCGGCTTCAGACCCCAGCGAGGTAGCCCAGGATATGCCTTAAGATCCCAGGGAGCAAGGGGGCTGAGGATATGCCTGATGAAGGATATAATTAAATAAGGCTGTTAATTATCTTCAAAAGGGGTGTTTTAATTAACCCAAACACCTAATTTTCACTCTTACACTTCCTTGGAGTTTTCTTGGTATGCATGCAAAGTTTCAGACTACTAGGTTTTATGGTTTTTGGAGTTATGGAGGAGACACACATTCTATCTCTGAAACCCCTGATTGGAAAAATTTGAAACTTGGCACATCTCATTCTACTCTCAATGGGGAATTAATGATAAGGATGATGTCATTAGTGAAGTAGTAGAGCAGCCATAAATGTTTTCATCAAAATCCGTGTTTTTACCATTGAGATTCAGTGTGTATGTCCAGGCTGCAACATTTTTACCAATTGCGCTTTTGTCATCAAATGTTCAACAAACCTTTATTTTGAGATTGTAGAGAACACAAATGAATAAAATGTACAAATTGTTTTGAACTGTCGTATTCATCAGTTAAGTTTGAGGACAAAGCGGATACGGATGGGCTAAGCATTTTGAGATGCTTTCTAGTTTTTGTTTTTACTTCCTTTCATATACCGGAGGAATTATATCTGTGGAGAAGCGTGCATAAAAATCACATTTTCGTGAATATTGTACAAGTAATTCAACCTAATCTTGACTTTTTCTCCTGTAATTTACTACATTCCGTTTTTTTAACGTGTCAGCTTCAGTTTTCCGTTTCAAGTCACCGATTCCGTGAATTCTATTCATTTTTCACAATCGTAGAAAATCACGAGCTCTCAGTTCACTTTTGCTTTCAAATTATTGCATATTTCAGCTATATAATACGCATTCTGTGAGAGCCTTGTATGGTATGCATTTGGGATATTTTGGAAACCTATTGTTGAAATTCTGTGCAACCTTTTTTCTTTTCTTTTTTTTAACTCTCGCTACGTCCATTCATTATTTCCTTTGGATTACCTAATTTTGTTAAATCAGAACCATCCTGGTTTATAACTACAACTACAGCCTCCTGAGGTTTCATTATTAACGAGCCTTCAATTGAAAATCAGATTTTTTTTTACTTTTGGCATTGTGTGTAGGTGCACAAAAGGATAGATACAACCTGGAATGATGAAATTGTGTGGCGAATGGAGATTTACATTTCCTTGGGAATCATGGCCCTCGGCCTGCTGGTGTTACTGGCTATTACATCTCTGCCCTCTGTCAGTGCTGCCCTCAACTGGAGAGAATTCACTTTCATTCAGGTAAATTGCACCACCACTTTTAATAATCGATCTACACCACAATACTGTCCTCCAGTGTGTCTGTTTGTTCATGGTGGGGCTTCCCTGGTTCAGGGAGGGGCTTCAAAATGAAATTGGTGCCATTTTGATTGCTCCCAGAGTTCTGAGGCCTCTTAAGCCTCTTTTGTAAGGCAGATTAACGAGCCTTCAATTGAAAATCAGATTTTATTACTTTTGGCATTGTGTGTAGGTGCAGACTTTTTGGCAATTCTCTGCAGCCTACTGTAGTAGGACCTGTTACCAACTATCATATACTAGAGTTCTAACTGTAGCACTTTTGCCTGGGTAGTAAAAGTACAGCAACTGAAAACTTAAGTTTGGGATCTTTACAGTCCCATTTTGTTTTTTTTTTCATGTTCCCGTGGTATATATAAAGAGTTTATTGAAGGATAGTTGTTTGTTTTTTTTCCAATTTCACTCGAGGTTTTGACATAATTATTTAGGCCATGAGTTCTGATTGTTAAATATGGTATCAGATTTCAAATATCAGCTTTTAATAAGCCTATACGATACATTATTCAATCTTGCCAGGAGCCAATCACATTGCATCTCGCCTCAAACAGGCAATCGGCGTAAACCGCGAACAGATGAACTTTTTATTAATGCCGTCTTTCTGTCTGTCCCACCCTGAAACACAAACTCTACTCGGAGAGAAAAAAAAATAAAGCAAAAGTTGCTTCAAATGAATCCAAACCTGGGAAAATTATTTTAAAGATTTTTTTTTTTAAATCAGACAAAAATGAAATGAAATAAAAATTGAATCCTGGGTGGTGTATAGGCAACAGACCACTGCCTTGATCACTCCGGAAAAAGTTTTCATAATAATGCACATTGTTAAGGCATGGTAGCATTTTAACCCTGTCAGCTGCCGCCACCTTTGCCTTTTTCCCACAACATGCCAGTCGGACTTAAAGAGAAAAACGGAAAATGATTCCTTTTACCCGTGCACACGTATAAATTATTTGGTAAAAACTGTTTCTCTCAAAGTTTTTCTTCACATCAAGGTAATTCAGCTGAACTGCTTGACAAATTACTGCCATGAAAAGTGGGATTGGTTGGAAATAATGCTTTAAGTGATTCATGTAAAGTGACAGAGGAAATCTAGACCCAAAATTGATGGTTCTAAAAAGAAACTAGAAGGGCACTCGGTGGATCATGTACCTCCGCCACGCAATGCCAAATCCATGAAAACATATCGGGCCCAATACGTTTTTGAAATATTATGCTATACAGTACTATTTCGTTTTTAGCCCGATCTCTCAATGGTGAAGAATCACTTTTTTTTAATTCTAGTCGTCGGATCCAGATCTTCACCAGAATCTAACCAGTTCATCCTTGTCACGCACCGAACCTGTCCACAAAGTTTCATCCGGATCCGTCCACAACTTGTTGAGATATATCCTACACACAAACAAACAAACAAACAGACAGACAGACAGGGATGAAAACGTAACCTCCTTCCACTTTTGTTGGCAGAGGTAAAAAGCACATTTTCTTCTATTGCAATTAACACTAGGAAACAGCTATGAAGTAATATGGAATAGGCAAAGCCAAGAAGCGAACGTAGAATTCTTCTTACATTCGCTTCTGACTTTACCTATAACTTGTTCACAACTGTGTACTTGCCAACTATACCGTGGTACATGTAAGCGCCGCACAGCTGATGATTTTGACAGATCTGAGGTCAGTCAGGTGCATAGCAGACGATGCTGCAATTTCCGGTTACTTCGGCCTGGATTCGGGATCAGCGATCAAATAAGGTAAATCACGATTAAAAATTATTTTTTGATGATGCGGGAAATATCTTTATTATATAATGAGGTAGACTTAAAACTGCTACAGTATTTACTCTCTAGTTTTGTTGTTAATTTTTTAGTCATAAAGGTGTGATTGGGTATACTATAGATCAAATTATTTGTGCATTTCTATAACCGTGATAACACTACTGCATATTACCTCACCATTACCTTCACACAACAACTACACACGCCTAGAACAGGATCTCATCTAAAAAAATAAATACTAGAAGCGAACGTAGAATTCTTCTTACATTCGCTTCTGACTTTACCTATAACTTGTTCACAACTGTATACACAATTTCCGTTACTTCGGCCTGGATTCGGGATCAGCGATCAAATACGTAAATCACGATTAAAAATTATTTTTTATGATGCGGGAGATATCTTTATTAAAATCAGTGGAGGAAATATACACCATGTCTGATATTTTGGGTCTTTCATGTCTCCGACGATGCCTTTATCTCCCGGCATGCATCATTCCCCATGACAAAAACCGGAAGCAAAAAAAGCCGGAACCAAAAGGGTCATAGCCGACGACACGGATTCCAAATTGCCAGGGTATTGTGTTGTTGTTGTTGTTGTTGTTTCCTATTCTCTCATGTGCACGCGTTAAGTATGAAGCTCACTACTTCGCTATTAAAACAGTCTGAAGATTAGAAGGGCCTCGGTAGAGCGCATACCTCAACCACGTAGTACCTGATCCACGAGAATATATCGGGCCCAACACATGTTTGGAAATATCATGCTACACAGTACGATATCGTTTGTGGCCCGGTCTCTCAATGGTGAAGAATCACTTTAAAAATTAAATAATTCTCCAATCCGGATCTGGATTCGGATCTTCACCAAAATCGAATCATTTCGTCCTTGTCACGCACCCAAGCTGTCCACCAAGTTTTATCCGACTCTGTCCACAACTTTTTGAAATATCGTGCTATATCTCGGTTTAGCCCTATTCCTCAATGGTGAAGAATCACTGAAAAAATTATCAGATCCGCATCTGGATGTTCACGGAAATCTAATCAGTTCATCCTTGTCACACACCGAACCTCTCCACCAAATTTCACCCAAATCCGTCCACAACTTTTTGAGATATCCTGCATATAAACAAACAAAGCAAACAAACAAACAAACAGGGTGCAGCCACTACCGGGAAGAGAACGTAATTGTCAGTTTTATCGACTAGTCCACCCCAGAGAGGAAACATCTCCGGAGACGCGTTTCGGGCTTGTTGCCCCTTGTCAGCATGGAGCAAAAGCTCCTCCTCGGAGTGGAGGAGCTTCTGCCGGAACTGTCACTTCAAATAACATCCAAATCAAAAATCTCTATCCAGATTATGATAACCCCTTCCTGTACATATTAGACCTCCTCATCCCCCTTTGTGATGGTTCTACTGTGTTTAACAATACATACAGTATCACTGAATTGGCACGTTTAACGACATGTGGTGTATATCTGATTTTTTTAGAAAGGCCCAACGTGGGACTTGAACCCACATCCTTAAGATTAAAAGGTCCATGCTCCAATCTACCATTTCAGCAAGTCAAGCTGGATGCTTGAGTGGTGAAAGACATTGCTTTCACCACTGATTGCTCATTCTCCCCAATCCACACTTGGCAAGTATTCCAAACACCCCTCATCACGAGTTGAGGGAGGCATTCAACCTGAAGTGCTTTGAAATAGGTTGGTTGGACGGTTTGTTTGTAGAGATAGCTGCCACAGTCACTTACAATTGCATAATTTCATTATACCAAGTGAAATTGATTCCTGAGGCTGGCTGGCTTCCTCAAAGATGGAATCCTGCACTTCCATCCAGCGCTTCACGTTTGCGGTACACCACCATCTGGTGTCATCCCCCATCCCCATGAACTCTACCGAACCAAACCCTCTTACATACAATTATCCTCCCCTCCTCTGTCATCATTCCCTTGCCTGTTACATTTACCTGCTGCTCCACTGCCAGTATGTTGCCCTTTTCCCTAAGTATCCTCCTCCTTTCATGAGTGTAGATCAGATTCTTTTTTTAGTTGTCAATCTTTCATTTACCTTCTAGTCGAGACATTTGGATTGAGGACTTTACTGTTGGATAAGATGAGAATAGAATGCCCCATATATACCTTCATCTTGACATCATTCCCAGACAGACACACCAATTTGAAACTGGTCGGTTGAAATCCTCAACCCAATTCCCGTATTATACTGAAAAGGACAACCCAAAGGGCAAGTGAGCAGGAACTTTATATGCAGATTTATATTATGGATACCAGCCCCGGTTGCTCGAAGCTCCGATAAGTGCTATCCTGTGGATAAAATTGATCTCCTGGATCATTTTCATTGCTCAAAGCTTGGAGAACTTTATCCGAGTCTCACTGGTCGAGATAACTCCTTCTCCCTGCATACATGGGTTTGTCAAATTAAAAAAAAAAATTTGTTCAAAAGGTGTGGAAGGCGTGGTTGTATCGCCAAACACACCTTTCTCTTTTCATCATTCCTTACGGTGTTGGAAAATTTACTCCTGATGACCTTTACATACTCTTCGGTCACCTGACACAGCATATCTTGTTCGGTTGGTGTAAAGTTTGCCTTCCCCTTTCTAGTTTGATTGTCTTTTGCCACCATGATTGTTTTGCCAGCAAAAGACAGTACAATGCATTGTGGGGTACCATGTACCTATCAAAAGTTAATCCACACCTTATTCAGTCCTTATCCGGTGGATAGCTATCCTACCCTTTTCCACCATTTGAACAACCGTAGTTAACCATCGGAAAAATAATTTTAACCACAGCATAGCTCTCATCCTGTGGTTAAATGATCTATGAGATCATATTGTGACCATACTCTGTGCAGAGCGTTGGTGCTGCCGAAGCAGTCTCCTTGGCTATTGGGCACAATCCTGGACGGGTCGCCACTCCGACACAGGATCCCAGCATGCTGGCACTCATTTTGCCGACCTCGGAAGGATGACAGGCAGAGTCAACCCCACCTGGTATTAATTCAACAGCCGAGCAGGATTTGAACTCAGGATCCAAGGATCCCAAGCCCACCACCCGGCATACAAGATCATATCCTGGATCAAATGATCCAGGATAGCTCCCATCCTGTGGTTAAATGATCCATGGTCTGATATGTTCTCGTGGATTTTGGCTCTCATACGAGCCTCAACAGTGTATACAAAAAAATAAATAATGATAATAATAGTAATAATAAAAAGAAGCTCTTATCCAAGTTTTGAGCAACCGGGGGATGGTGTTATTTTTACAGGAACATGGTTGTAAATGGTTCAAACGTGTTGTGGTTGGAGTGACGCCATAACCTTTTATCAATGAATGCATAGTGAATGCCAAAGACATATAATACTGGCTCCATTACACAGTTGTGGTATGTACAAACTCACCTTCCTTGGTACAGCACCACATACTATAAACTCTAGAACTGAAGTTTTGAACAAAGAACAATGAAAGATATCTCATGACTCATAGAAAATTCATTGACAGCACTAATCAGTTTAGCTTTGTTAACTCTAATGCTGTATCCATAATTATAGCTTGTCTCCTCATCTTTCCCTCTTTTTTTTCTTGTTTTTTTCTGCTAGTCCCAACTGGGTTGTGTGGCTCTTACAATCAGCACACTGCATGCACTAACGTTTGGCTGGAGGCGAGCCTTTGAGCCTCAACGATACCACTTTTATATGCCCCCTCTTTTTGTCCTGGCTCTGCCACTGCCCATTGGCACGATTCTTGGCCGGCTTGTTCTACAACTGCCCTGCTTGCAGCGACGTCTGCAGCGCATTCGTCGTGGCTGGGAGGATGATCGACACACGCAAAACATACAAGACTATAACGAGCTTACCAGCATCCTCTGAGATGCATACCCATGATGGAGTGAAAATTTGTGCAATCATCGTGCTTTGTGATAAAGTGTGGACTGATAATGACCTGCTGTATTGTCCTTTTTTTTCCCCCCCACCCTTTTCGTCTTCTTCGTCTTCTTCTTTGCATACCCTCAATTTATTGTGATTGCTCACCACCTGTATTGTTCATACAGAATTCTTTAATCATATTTTGTGACATTCTGTTAAATAAATGATCAAGGAATAAAACCGAGTTGGAGGAACAGAAATTGATGTTTAAGACTCGATCTACATATTTGGTATGCGCAATGGGTGCAATTTTATTTTACCACTTCCCCTGTCCTGTCCTGTCTTGTCTTCTCCCTCACTGCCCCCCCCCCCTCACTCCTCTCACTTTTTAAATTCCTTCAAACCTCCTGAAAGGAGAACCCAAACGCTCAGACCACCTCAACACTGATCTATCCCTGAAGACCCTACACAATAGCTGTCACAATAGCCGTGACGTCACACACAGAAGTAGACCACCAGATTCGTACTGTCCCCGGGTTACATCGCGGTACGATTGAACTCAAACAGGCACTAATTGCCGATTTTCCACAACAATGCCGAGTCAATGAATCCTTGGTGCTTGTATAGTAATACAAACCGAGATGGTTTCATGTTACACCAATGGCTGAAACACCCTCCCTGAGTTTGTCAGAAATAGGTCAGGGTTTGTTTGAAATACCCAAGCGTGGATCGGACCTACAAAATGTTCGTTCAAGTGCTTGGAACATGTGAAAGAGCATTGTGATGAAACAACAGAGATGGATAGATTTTGCCATCACCACAATACCCACCACCGTCCCACACCACCCCCTCTCCCCTCCACAATCCCCCATCCACTGGGGAGGGACATCGACACCTCACGGACGTGATGGTGAGACAAGGCATGGATACAAATGGCATCCGGGAAAAGTATGAAAGGGGACGATCCCGCAACATGCAAGACCTGGTCAGCCTGCGACGGTGGGACAAAGCATTTGTCACCCATTTTGGCTGTGATGTCCGAGTCTGCCCGGGCGGTGCTGGTGCCGTCGGACAATGATGGGTATTTCTGCTAATTAATACAAAAATCCCCCCCCCCACCTCCTCAAAAGTGTTCCATCACTAATTTTGTCTCCAATACTTCCTTCAAAATCCCAAAGATACTTTCAACATTCTGAGAACCATCAGTTTGCCAATGACTGTATCGGTGTCTGAATGCGAGCTCGACGTGCACCGTTTCTCTGTGGAAACCGGCCTTCGGATTAATATGGCTTCCAGATGTGACGTCACTGGCCAAATCGAAAATGGACACTCGTACCTTGACTATCACCATCTTCTACCTGGGGGGGGGGGGGAATAATTCCTGAAAGCCGATTCTGTCCGGCACCTAAGTGACCTGGACCGCCTTCCAGATGGCAAAAGCTGAAACAGGACATTAGCTGTATGTGAGGCATCAGAGACTATCCTCCGCGATCTATTCACAGTCCGCTCTCTACGATAAATTGAAGCCAAACGAAGCAACACACATCCGTTCATTGAAATTACAAAACACCAATGTCAGCTCAGGAAAACATGAACACCTTCAATTTGCTTGCACATGCGCAGAACTCGCTCACAGAGAAAGTGATGAAATCCAGGAACCATCAGGAATAATAAATGATTCAATTCAATTAATACAAACTTGTGCGTGAAGAAGCCAGGGAAGGGAGCAAAGAAACAACAACTGTTATCGAGAAAAATGTGAGGAAGAAGATTAGAAAAAATAAAATCACACTTATAACTATAACAAGCTCGAATGAGCGAAGATCCTCGTCCTCTTAATGATGACGTCATAAAAACGAATATGACGTCATTGTGATGTATCAGGTTTGCGATAAATTATAATCTGTGCTAATGCCCGGCTTGATTCCCGCAAACAAAATTCAAACAGCTTGCCTAGTTTCGGAGATAATGGTATAGGCGATTTCCATTAGCGGAGATATTTTGACATCATAACTTTTTTTCTAGGAGGAATTTTCAAAATCGGAGATGGTTACTGTCTGCGCAGGGAATTTTTTACATGTATATGCCACGTTTCAGGAAGTTTCGATGAAAACTGGAGGCTGTGAAACAAAAACGTCCACAAGAACAACAATGTGAGTAAGACTTAGAGATCCTCCACGAGGATCTAAAAATTGTCAGGCTAATCTACTGAACCTCTACTCATGGACATCAGGATACTCAGAGGGAGAAAGAGAGTAGAAAGATGCGGGGAGGATAAAACAAATAATTGGCTTGGTTCAGGCCTGATCGAGCCGAGCGAGGAGTTGACTCCGAGTCGGTCTCCCGCCGGCCCAGGTGAACTCTGTCTTGGTGTCCCGAGACTCCCGGGCCAGGTTCCTCTTTCTATCGACAGAGAGGGTGAGGGGGAACTCGAGCAATGCTCTGGCAAGGCATTTTGGTGTGGGAAGACAGCTCATGCTCTTCATTCGCCCTGTCCTCACCTCACACTCGACGACACAGTCCTCACCCAAGAGGGTCCCGGCTCTCAACTGATCTTTGTCCTTAGTACATCGGTTCAAAACGATCCTTCAAGTGACATCATCAGGTGTGGCCATTGGTTGCCCGGCTGAAGTGCACCGTCGATTGACTCGATTTCTAATGAGGACCGTTTGATACTGTTGGTATCGTTTTGATACGTTTGATACGCCAGACCAATGAGAAGAAAGGAAGTTGATACGTTGCTTTTGTCCTTGGCCGGTGCACCGACGCACAAAAAAAAAAAATTTCAGAACGATTGCTTGAAAACTGTGGCCAAAAATCGTGTGACAGACAGACAAACAGACCAATGTACTTGGCGAAATTTTGTTTTTTCGCCAAGTAATAAACTAGAGCGAGGTTCATGGTGTGCCATTGCAAGTCCCCACGCTTTCCACCAAAAGTAAATGTGAAAGATGGCAAAAATTTCCACCAGGATTGACTCGATATCAAATTTTGAATTAATTTTTTTTTCCTCATTTTGACCCCTGTGACCCAAAATCCACACCCTCTGGAGCATGAACCAGGGGTCAAATCCCAAAAAATCATGAAATATTTCATGCATCCCCCAATGATGATCGCATCACACAGTACAAAGTTTCATTTTAATTACATTTTTTGGTATTTGACTTTTTGACTGCCACAGTGGTGGCCGGGGCCAAAATTTGTACTGCTCTTACACCTTCTTGGCACGTGGTGATCATAACTACCACATTTGGTGAATTTTTGCACAACCGTTTCGGACATTGTGTGACAGAAGGACAGGCAGGCAGAGACAGACAGACGGAGCCGATTATAATATCCACCCTCCCCTTTTTTTCAAAAAGGGTGGGGATAAAAATCAAATCTGTCTTTTCGTATCATCAATAGTCAGCATGATCCCCTTTTGCCTTGAGAACTGCCTCAACTCCATTTGGGATTTATTTAATCAGTTTATGGATCTTGTTGAAGTCAATCTTTTCCCAACAATGTTGTAATGAACTCCAGAGCATAGTCAGACTGCTCACATAAATTATATCTTTCTCGCAAATAGATTCACCCTTCATCGATTCTGTGAAGACAAAGTGTCAGTCAATAATAACGAAAATAAATTAAACAACACGGATAGAGATCTTCAATATTATGACAAATTAGTGTTTGAAGTCGTGATTTCAGAAAGTTTGGCATATATTTACATGGACTCATAATACTTTTGCACCCCACTGTACGTCTTTATAAAATGAATTCCAGCTTCAGTTTCCTATCCGCAAATCACCCCAAACAAGGTAAAAGCCAATCTAGGTAAGGGGCGAAGGGAATGTTCGATAAAGATCAGGATAAAGCAAAACAAAATAAAAGAAAGAGATAAATAACAAGAAAACATCCAAGCCACAGGAAGTAGAAGATGTCAGGTGAAATGCGATGGAACCTCAAAGATTTAGGAATAGGAATTGACATTCCTCTTAAAGCTGGATAGATTGTAGGATAATGGGAAGGACGTGACTGGTAGTGAATTCCAAAGCGAGACAACACAAGGGATAAAACTATCTGCATCGTCTTTCGTTCTGCACTTTGGATCCTATCAGATTCTTCTTTTTCACCTCTTTTACTCTTGATTGTTCTTTTGTGATCCATCTCTCTAAGGAGAAGTGAATTATTGCAGAAAGTTTTCTGTAAGGCTCACTTGGTTGCACCTGGATGGTTTTGAGGGTTGTGGAGTAACGGCTGAAACCCGAACCCGATCCGGGTTCCTCCTTATCACTCCATCTTTACTCTTTACTTCCTCGAATTCCTTCTTGGTCTTCCGTTTGACTATAGTGCATGGGTGTGCAGAGATGGCAAACCAAGTCTTGCGTCCAAACGCTTGTACAGGAGGAATCAAGTAAGAAAGTCCAGTGGAACATTTGCCTTGAAAATATCTGCAGAACAAATTAAGAGTGGCAACTGACCATTGGTGAGAGAGCGGTTAAAGAGTTGAACCCATCTCCGCACCAACCAGGTTAACCGTTTCTGGAACCTACCAAGTGAAGATAAGTGGCAGGCTGGTGCTCCAGCACAAATGTGGCAACACTACTCCATGAGGGGATGTATAGTTATCTTATGCAGGTACAAAACAGCATCAGGAGGTAAATACCTCTGCGCTCGATAAAGCCAACTCGCTTGGAAGCACTCTCAGCAATACCAGAAATGTACTTATCCCAACGGAGGTTAGAGGAGATGGCCACACTAAGAAGCCGAAGCTCAGATCATTCTGTTAAGGTTGAAGACCCCATGTGCACAGAAGGGAAAGACCTATTTCTGGAGCGAGACATGGACAACAATTTAGTTTTCTTTGCGTTGACAGTTACCAGCCAGTCATGCCCCCACTTCAACACATTCTCTAAATCATTGTCCTGCAAAACTCCAACCTCATTCCGAGTAGTGTTAAGTGAAATAGCAGATGTACAGTAAAGTGAAGAGTCATCAGCATACATGGCTCGCTGAGACAGAACATTATCAGGAAGATCATTGATATAAACAAGGAACAGAGTGGGACCAAGGACAGAGTCCTGTGGAACAAAATTTTCGATTTTTTTTTTTGCGTAAAACACTCCCCGGCACTCACTGACGAACCTCTGAAAGTTTGACAAAGATCCGTTCAATCAAGATCTTTTCTACCCCCGCCAATCCACCCCAAACCCACCTCCTTCAAATTCCCCGCTTTCCTTCCTGAAAGTCCCTGTCGTGTAAGGACCTGAAAGTCCCTGTGGTGTCCATTTTGTTTACCCTGTGTACCACACCCCATCCCTCTCCCTTCCACAGATCTCCTCATGTCTCTGTTCCCCACTCTTCTTTCCTTCCCTCTCCTGCTCCTCGTCTCCTGCTCCCCTTGTTATATGTTCTGTGTGTTCGCTCTCATACAAGCCGCGACAATGTATATCAGTGCCCCAGGCGAGATACACTTCTTGTCTTGAGGGATATTAATGCATCAACTGGAACTGATAGGGATGGTTATGAGACGTGTTGGTCCCCATGGGTCTGGAACTGTGAACCAGAATAGCACTAAGTTCCTTGACTTTGCAAGAAGTCATGGACTTTGGGTGGCTGGTTCATGTTTTCAGTACCCATAAGCTCATCGCTGGACTTGGTAATCCAATACTGGTGGTGTGGCAAAGAAGATTGATCATGTCCTCGTTGATGGTCACTGGAGGATGATCCATAACTGCAGGGTCTACCGGAGTGCTCAGTTCCTCAATCCTGACCACCGGCTTGTTGTAGCAACACTTAAGTTGCACCTTAAATCCAGGAGAATGGTACCATCCCAGCCTAGGTGGATGTTGGCAAGCTCAAGGATGAGAGGGAAGCTGAGGAGTTTTGAACAGGCTGAGTGGAGATTTGGAGGGTCTGGGTGCTTTGGGGATCCTGAAGAGTTGTGGAGTGCCTTCAAGTCTACATCCTTGATGTTGCCGCTGGTCGTCTTGGAACTCACCGTGGGGCAAAGAAGAATTTTGTCTCTCAAGGGACACTGGATACCACTGACTTGAGTGGCAGGGTCGTACACTCACTACTCATTGAATCAAATGCTTCTGTGCTGATCAACCAAAATATGAACTGTTGGAGTGTCTGGGATACAAAGGCAGCTGATTTCTGTAAGCTGTCCTTGCTTGGTGTTCGGTAGTAATATGTCGGTTCAATTTTGGCAATCTCAAACCTCAAAATGGATGCAGCATTGCACAGGATAGCTTGTTCAAAAGTGACATGCTCATTGGGCTCAATCTGACAGATCACCTGCAAGGTCCAGTTACTGAGATGAATTGAGCTCCTGCTTCAGATTAGTGGCAGCCTGGATGGCGTCACCAAATGCTATGGTGCAACTCAATACAATAGTAGACTGGCCTTGTCTGGCTTGCACAATAAATGAAACTACTGAACCATTGTGTTTTTCCAGTCATGATCGCAGTCTGGTACTCTTGTCGTGTTCACTATCTCTGTCAGCTTGAAGCTGGGCTTTGTATCGCTGTACTAACTTTGAAAGCAAGAGGGCGCTCTTGTAGAACATCAAGTCGGTATCTATTTCTTGGATCAAGCTGTTGAATGTTGAGACATAAAGGTCAGGTGTTGTCACAGTTGAGGAAGGTGTCCTTGCTTTCAGGTTTGTTTCACTCAGGTAGGCTGAAAGACATATTGAGTGATAGCATCTTCAGCTATCAAATCCTCCTCTGATATTTTCCATAGCATTTCCTCACCCCCTCACCAACATGCAGCCTCCTTCAGGTTGGGGTCCTGCTCAAATGTTTCAGTTTTGTGCAGTTTTTTGTCTTTCCTGTGTGATTTGTTTTTTTTTCAAACAAACAATGCACAGAGACCAATCTGTCAAGCATATGATATTTCTCCTGGCCATTATAGGGATAATTGAAGCTGTTTTTTTTTCAGAACCAGAGTCACTTGGTGTTTCTGGTCTTGGCAAGACATCGGTATGTTGCAAATTTGACTTGTTCGTGTATTTTTGAAAAGAACTCCCATGGTATAGTATTTGTGGCACATCTTGAAGACTATGAAATCCATCCAGTAGACGGTAATACAGTTCATCTTTCCTGGTTTCGGCAGCAACGAACACTGATTTCTGTCCTGCAGTCATTGCTCTTGACAGTTTTACATTGCTCATGGATTCCTAACAAATAACACATTTTGAAAAGTTTGTTGATAGTCGTCTTCTCTTGCATGTTAACTTTACTGGGCTTGGTTCCATTGTAATGTCCTTGCTGAAATATAAAATGCACAGTGTGTTAGCAAACTTGCCACCAGTTAGTGAAAGCTTTAATATCATTCGCAAGCCTGTCACAATTTGCTTGACGACAAAGGCGAGGGGCAGGCACCATGTAGCACACTGGGAGATACACAGTTAGACTTCAAATGGAGCAGTTTCCAGCTGTAAAGGGGAGACTTTCCGTAACACGTATTGAGTGTGGCGGCCATCTTGGAATTTAAACGACAGTCATCTAGTGATTATTATTATGGCCGATACAGATTCCTTGACCACCAGGCCCCACCAATGTTGATTTCGACACTAGATCATGTTTCCACGTCGAATATGAGATGAGATACGGCAGGTAATGATTTATCACGACACAAATTTGACAAATCATCTGTGGTGTACTTTTCATCGGTGCAAACTTGTTAGTACTTTTACATCATGAGCTTCGTTACATTTACTTGTCCAACCAATGGCATTTGTGTAGGCGATTGTTGTATCTGTTTCTAACCAATCATTTTGCCCCACACTACTATCGGGCTCTTGGAACCCCTCCCTCCCCCTCCCTTGAGGGATGAGCAGAGAAGAAGGCTTTAACGAAGTGTGAGGACGCTTCCCTGCCTGGCAGCTCACATTTACAATGTCGTGGAAATGAAGCATGGACTTCAGTTTAACTGGAGTTAAACTAAAGTTCGTTGAAGTGAAACTAAAGTTCCCTGGAGCGAAAGTAAAGTTCCCTGAGGAGATTGGGACCGTACTCTGTGCATCGCATTGGTGCTGCTGAAGCAGTCTCCTTGGCTATTGGGCACAATTCTGGACGGGTGACCACTCCGACACAGTACACCAGCAAGCTGGCATGCATTTTGGCTGACCTTCAGAAGGAAGACAAGCCGAGTTAACCCCACCTGGTATTAATTAAACAGCTGAGCGGGATTTGAACTCAGAACCCTAGGATCCAAAACCCACCACCCTAACCATTAAGCCAACACCAGGCATACAGTTCCCTGGAGCTAAATTAAAGTTCCCTGGAGTTAAACTAAAGTTTCCTAGAGCTAAACTAAAGTTCCCTGGAGTTAAACTAAAGTTTGCTGAAGTTCACTGGAGTTAAACCGTGTTCACAGCCCTATCCTCCAGCAGGAGTTTGCACTTTGCACCCACAGCTTCATTCCACATTCCGCATTGCAGCTCTATCCTCAATGGGTTTTCGCTCCTTTAAACCGCGGGACTACTATCATTGAACCCCTTTTGGTGAGCAGCTTATTCCCATGGGCACTGGTCATTTATGACACCTGAGTCACTGAGTCGATAATATGATTTCGTGGACATGATACCGAATTGGCACATTGGTGATGCGCCATTTCTTGATTCTTTTTGAACTTGTGATAGTATTCACCCGCACTCAAGCTCAACGGCTTACGGGACACTGCTCAGACTGGACAAAGCCATCGAACTTTAGCAGTGAGTATAAGTTGATAACTCGATTTTAATATACATCATTTGATGGTGACCTTGTTTGAACCTTGCTTCACAAAAACTGCACTATTAACAGCTCCACATTATATTCAGTTTCACGGGGAGATGCTGAGCTTTAAATGTGTATGATGTGCGTGTGGTCAGGAGGAGGGGGGCATTTATGTGGTCTGATCGGCAGTGCCTGCCGCTTGCCGATTTTGCTTTCTTTCATTTTCAGCAGAAGGGCGTCGATGGGTGGGGGATGGGGGAACATGGTCCCCCCCCCCATATTTTGACAAGGGGAGATAACATATCAATTGTCCTCCCTCACCCCCCACTTTTCGCTCAAATAAAACATCAAATGTGTTGCTCTGTACATTGACACAGGCGCGGCTGTTGATGTTCCTCAAATACATCATCTAATGATGTACAAGTCAATATTAACGTTCCACAAATAAATTACCTCTTAAATCAAGTGCTGGTGGGCTTGTGTAACTCGTGCTGGATTTCATTAGTTGGAGACCTGCAGTTCTGTGTTGCTTCAAGTTCTCTTCCAAAGGAGTCTCTTTCCTTACCCATAGTGGAATTTTCAGGAAAGAAAAGTTAATTAGCCTGTGCTCGTGAAGCGAAAAGCAGGGTTAAGCGATTGGTCCTGTACGTGTGTATGTACATGTGTCTGCACTTTGTTATTCCCTTTTCTCTGGAACTGCTTGCTGGATTGACACAAGATTTTCACCATATGTGCAACTTCTTTCTCTCATTCAAGTGCAGCTTTATGGCTGCTGGTTGCATCATTGGTTGGAGACGCAGCTATGCCACTGATGCAGTGTCCCTATTAATTATCAGTACACTGGTACTCATTTTGCCGACCTCAGAAGGATTACAGGCTGAGTCAACCCCACCTGGTATTAATTCAGCGGCCAACAGGGCTCGAACTCAGGACCCTAGGATCCCAAGTCAGCCACCCTAACAGCTAAGCCAACATCAGGCTGATATGTGTGATTATTCATGTAGAATGTTTTGATAATTATGATGTGATAGGTGGCAGCCATGTTGGAAAAGAGGAGAAATGTTGGACCTCTGTGTTTCTGAAACCACACTATGGAAAACAAGGAGAAATGTGTTCAAGAGCCGCGTCCTAAAGGTTTTTTCTTCACCAGAAGAAGAAGAAGAACAAGAACAAGAACAAGAACAAGAACAAGAAGAAGAAGAAGAACAATGCGGAGCTCTCTTAGAGCCAGCGTTCGCAACGCGACGCGGCTAAAAATTCATTACAGAAAGTCGAAACATCAGCATTTTAATCACAATAACAATAACAACAACAGCTTCCGATATTTCATCACGTGCCTTGATGGAGCCAATCGCGAGACCCGTCATGGAGGCTCCTCGTTCATGACGAGAAAATAGTGTATTTACAAAATTACAACACATTAAATGGAATAATCCTTAAATAGTAACGTGAACTTTTCGAAACTTTAAAGCAAATGTCCGAATATGTTTAAAAGTTCATGATAGACGCTCTCAAAAGGAACCCTCAATGCGAGGATGTGTACAAGTGTTTAGTATTTAAGGAGATCCGGATCCTGTATATAAAACAGCAGTGTCCTAAAGGTTTTGTCTTCACCAGAAGAAGAAGAAGAAGAAGAAGAAGAAGAAGAAGAAGAAGATAGAAGAACAAGAAGAAGAACAAGAACAAGAACAAGAAGAACAACACGGAGCTCTCTTAGAGCCAGCGTTCGCTTCGCGAGACGTGGCTAAAAATTGAAACTTAGCACATAGCAAGTACTCCCCTGGGGGATGTGTTTTTATGATGTCATAATTGCATAGTAACGTAGAACGTTACATCCGATCAGTACGAACATTTTTTAGGGTTATCTCGGGATAAATTGGTCAACAGAAAAAAATTTCTGTTGACCAATTTATCCCTAGATATATTGGTCATGTGGTTCGGCAGCCATATTGTTTGGTTTTTTTTTAAACCTTCAAAAATCTTCTCCGAAATGGCTGAACAGATCGAGGAGAAGCTATACAAGTATGACCGCCTGTCCATGAGGAACATAAAGTTCCCCACCTATGACATCATCGGTCACATGGATTGGCAGCCATGTTGGATTTACCCCAAAACCTCTAAAAAATCTTCTTCTTCAAAATGGCTGGACAGATTGAAGGGAAACCCCACAAATGTTCCCCAAGGCTGAGGGATTCCAGGGTGTTCATGAATAATTGATAGGCTACACGGTCTGGCAGCCATATTGGATTGAATGAAAATGTTTAAAATTCTCTCTTGAACCGCTGCATCAATCGACGTGAAACTTCAAAATTATGATATAGTAGTGATGGGGAATATATTGTTATGTCTGTGGGGTAGATGGAGAAATTTCATCGTAAAGGTAGGTATAATGTAGCATGGTCTGTGGACGAGCAGGAGACATCTCAATGTAATTTAAGTAGGGAAAACTGTCAGCTTAAGATTGTTACGTGTTAGCACATGAATGTGGTGCTGTGTTAACTAGGTCGTGATTAAGGCTAGTTCGCCCAGTACGTGATTGCCCCCTGTGATCTTTTCCTATGTTTTTGCATTTACCAGCTGACGATAAAGGAACGCCATTTCAACAACAACAACAACAACAACAAAGCCGAACATTCCGAGCAGGCAGAAACCCCGCCTTTCCGGATTCGTACTGGCAAGCCATGCCCCGAGGCTTATGATTGGTCGGTGTGATGTCAGAGAGGGGGCATGATCGGAAAGAGGGCAATTGGTGTGAGGAACATGGTTGAGACAGAGGGTCTCATTTTTGCTCCCTTCTCGACATAACAAAATAGCAGCGTGATTGTCTTCCATTTGATTTGAATTGAATTTATTTTAATCCCATCCTAAATTAAATTGAATAATAATAAACATCATGTGTTAGGGTCAGGGGTCCAATCAAAGCGGGGTTGCATCAAAGCAAGACGTCTTGGTACCCGGTTATCACTGCCTGCAGTTATAAAGTCGTAGTTCTAGTTATGTCTTGTTGCGCTTCGCAATGTCCCACCGCCCCTCCCCCCCCCCCCCACTCCTCTTTAATAGTGATCGACATCCATGTGATAGAATTCAGCTTACAATAACTCCCATGGGAATCACAACCTATTATTCTTCATCAATTCCTCCATCAGAAAAGAGTTACAAAATGGACATTTTTTTGTATACACAGTCAAGGCACGAGAGGGGGTGGGCATGAACATCAGAATTGAAGGACAAAATAGAGGGAGACTTCGACAATGTAAAGTGGGTAGTAAAGAGATGTAGTGGAGCATTGGGTGGACAAGATGGAAACAGAAGTAAACTCTCAGGTGGGAAACTGGGAATTTGGAAGGAGGAGGGATGTGGGTGGAGTTTACGAGGGTAGAAAGATGATGGTTTAGGATTGGGGATGATGATCTGAAATGGTGGTGAACAGCTGTTTTGAAGACCTGGAGGGAAGAATGAGATCGAGGAGGATGTGGAAGTTGGTTCCACAGGTGGGGAAAAGAAGAGAAACAAAACAGTTGAGGTGAGCAGTGATCCTGGATTTGGGTAGCTTTACCAGAAGGGGCTGGTTCGTGTGCATCCTGCAGAAATCTGGGGTGGGGTGGGGGCAAAGTACAGAAAGAGCAGAGGGTGCAAGACCAGAAAGGAAGTGGTAGAAGAAAGAGAGACCACCAACCTGTCTGTGATGGGAAGGTGATAGTACTATATCGACTCAGCTCCGATATTTCCCAATATTTGATAAGTGTTGAAATCTTCAGTTTGCATGTTTCAGTAAAACATATATCAATCAGCAGAAAAAGCACCTCGTTGAATGTAGTAGTTATATCTCTGGAAGTAGCCATGTCATGATTTCGTGAGTCGACGATTTGCTTTGAAATTCAAACGACATCAACATGCGTTTCACAACCAATCAGGGCATACAACACGAGGTGCACTTTTCTCAACAAATGGCGTATTGTCATGATCTCGGGTTTCAGCTCGGTCCCAGAGGTCAAAGTGACTTTCCCAGGTAATAATTCACCGTAGACACGTCACGATGGTGTTATTTCAATAGACTTCGACTGGTTTATCGATAATGTAATAAAATTATAAGCTCCTTTCAAGGAACTTCAATACAGGAGGAAGCCATTTTGCCCATCAAGCCTGTGCAATGGTTGTCAACATATGGTCATTTATCCATGCTTTATCCTTTTTTGAGTGCTCAACATCAAACAAGGAAGCAGCATGTACCATTTTTCCAAGTCTTTGGTACGACTCAGCTGGGGTTCTAACTTCGAACCACCGATCGACCACCCAGTCTCAAAGCGGAGATTCCAATGCTAACCATCAGGCCACAGACGTCTGGTCGTTCCAGCAAAAAAACAAAAACTTTTAAATCTCATGAAAATGTCCATGAAATGAAATTTCAAACTCACAGCGTAGACGTTCACAGAGCAACAGGGTTCACAAAAAGAAATATATAAACTACATTTAACTTCAGCACATTTACAATCAAATCTGCTGTGGGACAATACTTAATGATTGATCAAAAGTAAAAAACGTATGAATGTTCACTTATACAAACTAACATGGATTGCATGGATACATGAGCATGAACAGGTGATCAACTCTTCACTCGAATATGGCAAGTATTCATAAAGAGTACTGATTTAGCATGAATCTCTGCAGAGGGAAACGTGAAAGGCGTTATCGGGATTCCTTTCTACTCTTGACTTTTTTTTGTTAAATTCATGAAGAACGGTTTGTGATGCTCGGAATTAGCGCTAGCAGGCTCCAAGGGTAAAAAGGGTAGGGCTAAATACAGCTCAAGTTCCCTCCAGTGAATTATCAAGTTGCTTGTTTCTGGCAAAGCTTGACCGCAACCACCTGGTCGAGGCACAGAGTCGTCTCCAAAGAGTTGCAAAAGAGATGGAACGATACGTATGCCGGGAATAGATTCATTCCAGAAAGCACTTCAGGGGTGGATACAGGATTATTTTTTTTTTTCAAAGGGGGGACATGGGGGTCCAGAAATCAAGGGAATTGGTTCATACTTACATAATCTCCCAGATGCTGCGAGCGTGAAGCCACGAAGCATGTGGTCTGGGGTCCGCTTCAGGACTCCTGAATATTGGGGATTACAGATGCTCTCGGGTGCACGCTCAGCAACAACTGACCACATTGGCTACATGTTGGGAGAGGAAAACAGATCATTAGTTTCCACTGTAAATATCCTCTATTTTTATTGTAAATTGTAAAATAAATTTCATTTCACTTTTTTATTGTTAATTTTGACATGATTGAGTTGAAACCTGTAGCTTTGTCAACTTGAAGGGACACCAGTAAGTTACTCAACAATCCTCTTCAACAATTACCCTGAATGATGTTTTTGATGTCAAGGGTGCTTGCCCGTAAGCGGTAGGGCACAAAATCAAGTGTGATGTGCAAATTTGGGCTTCACTCAGTCGGTGAACTTTCCAACCCTGATTTCTCCAAATGGACACTAGTCGTTGAACCTTCCTTCGATGTCACTATAATCACCGGTGTTTTTGGTGATACAACATCTTACAACTGAACCACACTGATCATTTGTGTGAAAGAGGTATGTTGATGGATGTTTGTTTAAATAAAGGAGACGAATAATAGTGTGCATGACAGATAATATAAACGAGACTTAACGTCCAGTGAGTGTATTATCAAAACAATAAGTTTGCAATAGCCTTTCAGATTTGGGATTAGACATACACACAGAGTATGCACCGTGAGCGATCTGTTGAGTTCACGGTGAGAGCTGGTCGGCAGTCGATGAGAGTGCGCTCTGAGTCGCACACCGTACAAACGTAGCAAGGCAATTAGTGAGCATTGTGAATGGAAAAAAAAAAAAACCTTTTGTGGGTATCACAAGGACACCGCAAGCGGGAGGGGAGTCGGTGCTGCAGTTTCCGATGGGTGTTGAACCTGTGCAAAGGCTGTTGATATACATCACGACGGTGTAGATTGTAGTCACAGTGCGACACAGGAGAGGAGTCGCTTCTCTTGCTCGGCCGGTGGTCCAGGGGACCACGTGAGATGATATCGTGTCGTCAGTCATCGCCACATGTGCACTCCGAGTGCTTCCGTCACACCAACTTTGGACAAGCGTCGACGTGAGTCCGGTCTTTCGGCACCCGATCTATTATTCATCTCCAGTGGTGACTTTCTCTTGGGGGTTTATGCGTTGTTTTACAGCCATCACCGTTTCGCAGGCTTTTCCTCCCTCTTCATAGTCACCTCGAGCTGCTCTTGACTGCCTTTCCTGAGGATTTGGAATTGCCCAGAACATCCTCGGACTTGCTGCCATACTGGAGGATTTTTGAGGTCATTGAAGTGCAGGTAACAATGTAATTTTAATGGTGTCCGACGTAACCAGAAGCATTTCGATGAAAAGTCTGAATGGAATCGCTGGACCCATCTAATAATTATTAGCTATGCAACGAAGCCTAGCTCAAGGAAGGAAGAGCGGGTTTTGGACAGGAGTATGTATGTACCTTGTATGTGATGGTGCAAAAGAGTTTGGGAATGTCGTGTTTGTTTTATTTCATTAACCATCTGTGCAGTAATGCATTAACATTTTACATAAGAACTCTTGATTCCCCCAGAATCACACAAAGGTTAATTTCCCCAGTTTAGTATGACTTGTAATACCCACCCCCATCTGGAGCGGCGATATAAGATAAACGTTTAGCATTGAGAAGAAATAGGATCCATCCCCCACCCTGAACCCCCTGGACTATGATATCCCCCACCCCCCCCCCAACCCCTAAAACTGCTCATGCAACCGATGGGTACAATTACCAGTTTAACTCATTCTGTCAAGTGGTTCAGGATTGCATAGAAGTGAAACAATTAGAAACAAATAGAAACAAGCAAACAAGAAAGATGTCATGCATAGCATGATACTTGCGAAATCCAAATAAACAATCGTTGTCATAGAAACAGTAATTTGGTAATTTGGAAAATTTGACCTCTCAAGTGTTTTACATGATGGAATGTTGTGTATAACAAATCTGATTGATACATTTTCTAATTGCTGCCTAATCGGTGTTTCATATGTTTTGGATGCCATTGACCCTGACCTTTGACCACATTTTATACATGTTCACCACGCATGAGTACAAATAACCTGCGTAAGTGTCAATATGATATCTTGAAAAATTCCTGAAGTTTGGAAATATTAAAATTACAAAAATATCACATTTCATGGCAACGGGGTGAAATTGTTGTCATGGACACCGTTTTGTCTTTGCGATGTGGGACTTTTTCTTTTCCACGTGGGACTTTTCCCTATGTCACGAACCAAGATGACCAGAACCTGAAAAAAAGATAAATTCATTAATTCTATTTTGCACCCTCTTCACTTGGTACTGAGGTGGTTTACCAATGGGGGGCCTTTTGATTATGACTGGTGACCCTCAAACGTTATTGCAGAAGGCCCTCAGACAGCAGGTCTAACAGGGTCTAGAAGGTCTTTGGGGACATGTGGGGTCTATAGGGTCTTAAGTGGTCTTACGATTATAATAGGTCGACAGGGTCTTTGGAGTGAAAATGTCTTTGAGGGTCTTACTGGTCTAAAGGGTCTTTGGAGGCATTAAAGGGTTTTATGGTTATAAAGGCTCTTAGGGGTCTTAAAATGTCAGGATTACAAAGGGTCTTAGGGGTAATTTTGGGTCTAAAGGGCCTTAAAGAGTCTTCAGGTTATAAAGAGTCGAAGGGTTATAAAGGGTTTTTGGGTTATTAAGGGTCATAGGGGTCTAAAAGTATTTTAAAGGGTCTTGGGGGTCTTAAGGGTCAAAACGGTGTAAAGGTTCAAATGGTATAAAGGGTCTTAAAAGGTCCAAATGGTATACAATGTTTAAAATGGTCGAAATGGGTTTAAAATGTCGACATGGCCAAAAGGTATGTTCCAATAGTCTGTAATTAAGAGAGGAAATTAATAGACATAGTCAAGGTCCAATAATAAGTAATTAATAGACATACTCATGGTCCAACTCACTTTCAAACAGTACAAAATTAATGGACAAACTCACAGTGATCGACCAAGACTTCAGCTCAACAGGTGTTCACCATCCACGTGTGTTTTTCACTTTTATATACAACACCAGTATGGATCGGCTCGCTACGTTCGCCTCACCACATGTCGCTACAGAGGCACAGGCTTGTTCAAACTGAGGATAATGACTGCACATGAGTTGCTGTGTCAGCATGATTTACACCAATCATAATACACACATTTATTTTGTACAAATTTACTTGTAATATTGGTGCTATTATTTATTTGGAATCTAAAAATGTCCAAGTGGTCGAAAGCTCTAAATGGTTAAGGGTCCAAGCTGTCTAATCTGTCTGAAGTGTGTAAAAGGGTCAAAATGGGGTCGAGGTCGAAGGGGTCTCAAAGGACTTAAGGGATGTGTGAAGGTTTAAAGGTTAAAGTGGTATTAAATGGTATAAAAAGACAAAAGGGAAAAGGGATCGAAAGGTGTCAAAAGTGTCGAAACAGTCTTCATGGTAAAAGGGGTCTGAAGGAGGATCTGAAGGGTCTGAAAGGTAAAAGGGGTCTTAAAGGATCTAAAAAGTTGAAGGGGTCTTTGATGTCCTTATTGGTCTTTTGAGTCCTTTGGGTATTTTGGATCCTGTGAGTCTTTTGGGTCCTCAATGTCTTTTGGGTTCTCTGTGTCTTCTTGGTCCTCTGGGTCTTTCTTTTGGATCCAATGGGTTTTTGGGTCATCTGGGTCCTTTGGGTCAGGGTATTTTGGGTCCTCTGGGTCTTTTGGACTCCTTGGTTTTATATATATATACATACATAAATATACATATATATATATATATATATATATATACAATATACAATATACATATATATATATACATTATACATATATATACATACATATACATATATATACATATATATATACATATATATACATAAATATATACACATATCACATATAACATATATATACACATATATATACATATAAATACACATATATATACATATATATACATATATTATACATACATATATACATATATATATATATATATATATATAATATATATACATACATACACACAAACATATACAAGCGGTAGCGACGAGGGATTCGCTAGGATCGAAGCGCTGGATACGATGCTTTTCATTCTGACGATCCACCGACGAAGATTCATTGCCAAGACGTATTGGTTCACATACAATTGTTCCTCTGCCTGGCAAGATTTTTCCTATTGCGTATTTTGCAACTGGCACTCTTAAAAAAATGACGGTAAATAGACACCCTATTTTGAAGGACTACCATTTGAAAAATAATCGGTTTGCTGGTTTGTGCTGTGGAGCCTCGCATTGCGCACACACACACACACACACACACACACACACACACACACACACACACACACACACACAAACACACCACGGAAACCCGATAAACTTCTCTCAATGCTCTTGTTTGACCACACCTCCTGAGCCACACATTATTTTTCATAAGCCACGCCCACTTTCCTACACCACTCCCACTTTAAATAATAAATAATTGGAGGTGGTGTGTGGGTCGTGGAATCGTTTACGGAAAATAAATAAATATTGGAGGCGGTGTGTGGGTGGGGAATCGTTTACGGTAAATAAATAAATAATTGAGATGGTTTGTGGTGGGGAATCGTTTTCGTAAATAAATAAATAATTGAAGATGGTGTGTGGATCGTGGAATCGTTTTCGGTAAATAAATAAATAATTGAGATGGTGTGTGGGTCGTGGAATCGTTTTCGGTAAATAAATAAATAATTGGAGTGGTGTGTGGGTGGGGAATCGTTTCGGTAAATAAATAAATAATTGGAGGTGGTGTGGTGGATGGGGAAATCGTTTTCGGTAAATAAATAAAACATATTATTAGAAATCCACAAAGACAGAAATGCCGGTGATTCATTTATTTTGGATCCTTTTCACTTTGGTCAATAACGTTTGGATCGAGGAGAGATCGAAGGTGGAACGACGGTTAGCTCCTTAACAAACTGCATACACACCTTAAATGACGGTAAATAGACACCCGATTTTTGAAGGACTACATTTGAAAAATAAAACCTCAATCAAAATCGGCTCAAGTAAAATTTTCTAAATATCTCGAAGTGTTTAATTCCGAAGTCTCGTTTCTCTACATTCAAAACTGAAGGACAAGTATTGAAAATACTGTACGTGGTTTTTCGGCGCTGCACAGCAACAGGTGGTTGCTAGGCAACGAAATTCAAACGCGCACATTCCCAGTATATATTCCACCTGTTGGCAAAGTTTCATCGAAATTGGTTCGCGTGTTCGTGCTGTGGAGCCTCGCATTGCAGACCACACACACACACACACACACACACACACACACACACACACACACACACACACAGACGGAAAACCCGACAATAAGGGATATCTAGCATTATAGCGAATCCAATATATACATATATATATATATACATACATACATACATACATATATATACATATATATATATACACATATATATAATACACATACATACACATATATATATACATATACATATACATATATATACATATATATACATAGATATATATATATACAATATATACAATATATATATGTATAAATATATACATACATATATATACACAAACATATATATATATACATATATATACATACATATATATATATACATACATACATTTATATAATATATATATATATATATACACATACATATATATATATACACATACATATATACATATATATACACAAACATATATATGTATGTATATAGATATACATACATACAATATATATATACATACATACATATATATGTACATATATATACACATACATATATAATACATATATATATACCTATATATACATATATATACCCACATATACATGTATCTATACAAATATATACATACATATACATATATATACACATATATACATATACATATTATATACAGACATATATATATATATAACATATATATACACATATATATACATATACATATATATAATACATAAATACGTATACTGTATACATATATATATACACATACATATATACATATATATATCCATACATATATATATATTATATATGTATATATACATATATATATACATATATATTACATATACACATCCATAAATATATATATACATATATTATACATACATATATATACATATACATATATACATACATACATATATAAATATGTACATATATATATATATATATATATATATGTATACTGAAACGCAAAAGAAACTTACCACTTGTTTGAAATGTAATGAAATTGTAACAGTTAAAATAAAACAAACCAACAATTGCTAATTGAAACATTGGCATTTTATTGATGACATGTCAAATTTTTGACCAAGATACACCATCTCATCAGTTTGTTCTACAGTACAGAACAGCACAGGGTGCAATGTCAGTCCCCTTTCAATAGCGTGTGTGGCCACTATTGTTTTGGATACAGGCAGTGCATCGTCGGCGCATACTGCCTACCAGTCTTTGGATGGATTGCTGCTGGATTCTGTCCACTCAGTCCTCAATGTCTGAAGCCATCTTAGTAAGGACCATCTGCCTGTCCTGCCTTGCAGTGGTGACTCTTGGCCGCCTGATCGAGGTCTGTCATCTGCAGAGTTGTGGAGGGTGTCTCTGTCCACCAGGGCCGATATCATCTGGTGTGAACAGCCAAGGCGACGTGCCACCTCACGGTAGCTCAACCCGCCTTGCAGTATGCCCAAGGCACACTGCTGTTGATCCCTTGACAATCGTGGCATGTTGATTGAAATGCCCATTTTGCACTGGCCTTTTTAAAGCCAATATCAAGACATCACGTGCAGCTCATTAAAATCATCCCGTACCCCTTGGCTAATCACTGACAGTCAAAACGGCTGTTCACAGCTGTGCTATGAAGTGACCATTGAAGGTTCAAGTGACCATCCGTGACCGTTTTGTCTGACAGTGAGGACACTATTGTCCACAAATAAGTCCACACATTTACTACACGCAGTGTTATTGTTGATATTTGAAGGTTTAAAAGGTGGTAAGTTTCTTTTGCGTTCGTATACATACATATATATATATATATATATATATATATATATATATATATATATACATACAATATATATATACATACATATAATAAATATAAACATCTATATATATATACATATATATACATACATATATATACATTAATACATATTTATACATATAGATACATATATATACACATATATATATATTTATACATAAATATACATATATTTATACATATAGATACATATATATATATAACATAGATATACATATATATACATACATCCATACATATATATATTTACTGTATATACTTACATACATATCTATATACACACATATATATATATATACATACATACATATCTATATACATATTATATATAATATATATATATATATATATATATATATAGATATATACATATACATACATATAGATATACATACATACATATATACATATTATAATATATACATACATACATATCTATATATATATTACATATACATACACATATATGATGATCACAAGGGGAAAACCAGAGATGTCACTTTTTATAAATTTCAGGGTTATTGCACCTGCCAATAGTTGGCAACATAAGGTTTCCTCTCACAATATTACTTTAACAAATAACCAGGGGTGTCACATAATTGATATGGTATAAAGTTTAGCCGTGCAATGAAAAAAAAAGTGTTGTCAAAGCTGAACAAGTAGAAACCCAGAGTTGTCAGTACTTTACTCCTGGTTATCTCGCTTTCATTCATGTTAACTGTTCCACCATAATTTCAGAGTTGAGAAACTAAACAAATGAAAGGTTGTAAAACTTTCACAGCAGAAACTCTGAGCACTACAATGGCCTATTTGGTTATATCATGGGCTCCGTAGTTGGTGCATATCGTGGTTCAAGCCTGGTCAAACCTTTATTGTGACTTTTATGGGACCCACGCCGTGGCTTAATGGTTAGCGCATCTGAGTACCCATCCTCATTCGATGTACCCACCGCCCAATCAACCTGCTTAGGTATATGAGGGAGTCACATGAGGTGACTTCGGCTATTGCGGGGGTGGTTTATCCTTGGTTTCCTCCCGGTTTTCCATCATATTAAGTAGTACGGAGTAAGAAATGGAGAATCCGTCGTCATATAAGCGAAATACCCTTGAGTATGGCGTTGAACACCAATCAAACAAAAAAACAATGACCGTTTAATGTTGAAAAAATAATCTGTGATCACCAAAGTCATGTAATGTATGCTAATAACCAAGAAGCATGAATTTGCTACACATCCTGGGTTAAAATTGCATGGCAATTATTAAACAAGGGAATAACCAGTGATGTCAGTTTGCAACATTGATTCGTTCTTTGCTTTAAATTAAATAACACAGAAGCTTGGCAAATGCTACATGCTTAATTTGATCGGCCAATGATCACTCTTCCTTTTACTGGAAAAGAAATCTATATGACAGTTATTAAACAGTCCACCAAAGTCTTGAAACTTTGTTTTTCAGTTTCTTCAAAATTGACTTATCCTGACATCTCTGGTTTTCCCCTTGTGGTCTTCATATATATATATATATATATATATATATATATATATATATATATATATATATATATATATATATATATTCATATATATATATATATACATATATATATAAATACATTATATACATATATATATGTACATATATATTTATACATATATATATACACATATCTATATACAGTATACACATATATACATATATTTATACATATATATATATACATACATATATATACATATATATACATACATACATATATTGTTGCGAATCTGGAATCCTTGAGCACTCAACATACAGGTCCTATAGAACAGTTATATCGGTAAGTCTGTGTCTTTAGTTGGGGTCCCCATACCTCGTTTAATGGGTGAACATATGTACTTGCACTGTGAGTTATTTGATAGTCAGGGTTTTCTTTCATTTTTACACCCCTCATAACTACGACAATGGCAGCATCACCTTCACCTCACTCTGGCCGACACCATTACCCACATGCGTGTCAGCACGTACGTGGGTGGAGCCCACGCAGAATAAAGTTCCTCTGGCTGTTTGGTGGGCGGAGCCCATGCAGAATAATATTCCTCTGCCTGTTTGGTGGGCAGAGTTCAAGGAGGAGCCTCGCGGTGGCCCTCGACCAATCAGCGTGCTACGGGTGGGTTGAGCGCCGCCCAGCCGATCAGATCCCGCGAGAGGGCGAAAGGGGTCCACGTGACGTCACCACGCCCCGGGCCAATCGACAGAACTGCCGCTCGTTTTGGCCAATGACAGGGCGACGAGCAATTCTGCACGCCAAAACTGTCCAGTCAGGGAGAGTGGGCAGGGCGGAGGCGTGGTGAAACGCAGAGCCTGGGGTTGAATCTCCAGTCGGGGCAAGAGGCAATAAGGACGGGCATAAAAGGCATCATGGTGGCGCCACGTGGCAGAGCGACCGAACCGACGAGAGGGAGTGTAACGGCTGTCCGGCCCGCAATGGAGATGGGTGAGGTCGGGACGAGAGACGTCGTAATTGAGGGGAGACCGAGATGTGTAGGGTGAGACACGAGGGGACAATGGAAGAACCAAAGGAGGTGACGGAGACGGAGAAATCAAAGGAGGGGAACGAATTAAATGAAACGAAGGACGAGCACACTCACATAGAGTTAGTGGGGGACAAAGGGGTTGAGCATGGGGAATGTTTTGTGACCCGGTGCGAGCAGCAGGATAGCCTCCTTAAGGGACAAAGGGACACGCTATGCTCCCTTGAAGCAGATCTCGACGAGGTGGGTCTGGTCGAGCCGAACGAGGTGGAGCGAATCAGTGCTGTGAACGGGTACACGCGGAGCTTGGGGGGGTATAGAAACCCTGGGACCCCTTGAGGTAGCGCGAATCCCCGATGTGAATGTCCCGCTGTGTGTGGTTAAGAGTGTGAGTGGTGCGAGTGTGTCAAAAGGTGAATATGGTATGAGTGTCATGGCGTGCGTGAGTGCATGTGAGGAAATGGACGATGGACCATTCCAGATGGGAGACGGGTGTGGCGAGCCTTTTGCGCCGTATAAAGTTATTTTGGGAACCGCGTCGGTTTCACGGGATGTCGCGTACAGGGCCCGTTTGGCATTGAGCGAACTGCCCTCACGCGCGCGTCTTCGTGCAGGGAATCCGGTGCGGAAACGCTCCGCGTGGCATTCAACAAGGCCTCACGGACGCCTAAAATGGCGGTGAGTGTTGGGTGAATTGAGAAACACTAGGATTCCCACGTGGGCATGTGTGCGGGGCATCACGTGCTGCATACCGCATGTTCTGTTCGCGCAACACGTGGAGCGGGTTTCCAGGACGATGCGCGCTTGCTGGCCTGCACGGAAAACCGCGCAGGCTCGGTGCGTGGGTGATGTCATCGGCCCGGAACTCACGGCGCGAGCTTCGGGCCAACAGCGCACGTCGTCCCGCGTGGGGAATTCCCCGCGAGCGAGCGCTTATTGGGATGTGCAGGGTGACATCATGGCTGCACAGTTCGGCCAGCGGAGGGGACGTTGGTATTGCCCCTAGGGACGAACCGGCGTGCCGTAAACCGCCACCGTGGCGGTGCAGGAAGAAAAAAAAAAGGCTCGCTCCAAATACATAGCCCGTTGTTTGGGCAAAGGAAGCACTAGTTAGTGGGATGGGTTAGTTTAGCTAGACCGGCTTCATGGGGGCATGAGCAGTTCCTCCATGGAGCCCGTGGAATGGGTTAGTTAGAGGGATTTAGGTTAGATTTAGAATGGATGTTTGGATTGCCTTGAAGACATGGAGGGACATGGAATGTGTAGTGGGGATGTAGCTTAGCTACGTAGATTAAAAGGAGCGTGCATTAGTTTAAGGGATGATGAGGGAGCACGAGATAGTTAGGGGAATTTAGTTCGGGGAATGGCAGTGTTGGAGTGAATGGGTGAGGTTAAAGGAAAAATTGAAATGTGTAATTAATGAGTATGGGTCAGCGGGCCCGAGTGTGTAAGTGGAGTGAATGTGGAATGCATGGTGCGAATGAATGAGTGGGGGGAGTAGTGAAACCCACCCAAGTGACCCCGGGGTCAGTTTAATGTTAGTTAATGGGTTAGTCAAATTTACAAAAAAGGAGGTCGGTTTGTTGCTGGTGTTGAGTGAAGGCACGAAACCCGTTTGGAGGGGTGCAGGAGTAAAATTGACTGGCTGGGAGCATGGCTTTGAAAGGTGAGTACCGAGTAGTGGGCACCCAAGGCACCGGACTGGTCGGCCAGAGTAGGCCAAGGGTCGAAGGGACCGGGATAGTGTACTGGGCACTGGCGACCCGCGGAACGGGACCCGGAGCACCAAAGATGCCACGTGGGCATGGAAGGGGGGCAATGCCAGGAAGGGCAACCCCCCGCATTCAGAGGGAGCAGGTAGGCTCGGAGACAGCATCAGGGCCCGGGGGTGCCATGGTTCGAGTTCAGCAGAGGGGGAATCCCTGCCAAGTGAGCCACACTGCCCAGCCATTAAATTGTGCAAGGGCACGAAAGAAAATTCGAGGGCTAGGCCCAAATTTATAAGGGACACCAACACAGGCGACGGGAATCATGGTTTCTAGAACCGATAGTTTGAATGACAGGCATTTTGGAAAGCCCCGGGGTAGTTTAAAGTTAATGAAAAGTAGGATAGTTAGGAAATGTACCCCCTTCGCACCATCCATCCTTTCGCTCTCTTTAGGCCGCTGGACCCACCTTGGTAGATTGCTGAAATCTGAAGGAGGCCATTCTGAGGATTTGTTGGGCCTCGAGACAGGACGCTAGCCTCTTCCTTATTCCCCTCCAGAAAGGATTTCAGGGGTTGGGAGTTGGCTAGGTTGACAGGATAGGTTAGCCGGACAAGGACAGAAAGGGGGTTAGGGAAACGAAATTATGAGGAAAAAAAAAAGGGGCTAAATTTGATTGTTTTGTGTTCCAAATTAAGAGAGTGGGTATGGAGAGAGACAGGCAAAGGCGATAGGTTGGGGGGAGACAGTAGGGTAGGTCCGAGCCCGTGTTCAGAGCGGCCGGCACCACCGCACTCCCTCCAGACCCACACGAAATGAGACCAGAGGCCGGCCAGCTTCACCCGCCGGCCTGTTGTGCTGTATCGCCTGTTCCGCATCTGCCTTGCCATGCCTTGTTCGCCCACCTCTGCCATAACCCCATGCCTGCTACCCTTCTTACATTGCCCCTGTGCCAACCATCCATCCATGTGCGCCAGAACCATCTTCAGTGTTTGCAAGGACTGCCCTGCAGGCAGCCACACATGGCGACTGCATTGGTGCAGCCTGTGCATCGTTTACATCCATTTTTTTTGTCTTGCATCCATTCATCTCCCTTCATTTCCATGAACCAGAGACTGCATTGAGCAGCCTGGGTACCTCTTCAAATGGCCTGTTGGACGGCACATGGCATGCCGCGTTAGGGTGAGTTGCCTCCAGCAGCTGGGGGTAGGGAAAGAAAGAAAAGAAGAAGGTTCACTCTGAATACTCTAAGGCGACCTTTTGAGCAGCCTGATGATGACTGACCTCAGCTGCTGTGCACTCACCCACACATAACTGTTGACATTGCTGTGCCTTTTCTTTCCCACAGATGACAGTTCCTGGGCCATGATTAGTGTAAATAGATAAGTTAAAGTAAAAATTGTAAATAAGTTTGCAACCCACCC
>CM068956.1:5633729-5653249 GCA_035128595.1 Eptatretus atami | reverse complement strand
ATCACCTTCACCTCGCTCTGACTGACGCCATTACCTACGTGCGTGTCAGCACGTACGTGGGTGGAGCCCACGCAGAATAATATTCATCTGCCTGTTTGGTGGGCGGCGCCAACGCAGAATAATATTCCTCTGCCTGTTTGGCGGCTCTCGACCAATCAGCGTGCTACGGGTGGAGAGACCGCCGCCCAGCCAATCAGATCCCGCGAGAGGGAGAAAGGGGTCCACGCGATGTCACCACGCCCTGGGCCAATCGACGGATTTGCCGCTGGTTTTGGTCAATGACAGGGCGACGAGCAATTCTGCGCGCCAAAACCGTCCCGTAAGGGAGAGCGGGCAGGGCGGAGGCTTCCCCCCCCACCCCCGGAGACAGGGTGAATAGGGGTGCGCACGATTCGGACCTCCCAGGAGAGCTTGAAGATCCATCCCCACCAGGCCGCAAGGTTGCACGCCGCTTCCTGCCGACAACACAAGAGCTCGAGAATTGAGATCTGCCCTAACAGAACCGAAGAGGTGCGCGCCGTCTCCCGAAGGATACAGAGGGAGGTTGGTTGCCAGGACGAGCGCTGAGCGGAGTCTGAGGAGGCTGATCACGGCTTCAGTGTCTGGAATCGGCTCGCCTCTCGCTGGTGCCCGGTTCGAATCAGCGCGATAGACCACATGAGGTGGACAGGACGAGGCGGCTTTGGATTCAGCTCGCCTTTCCATCCGAGCTGGAGGCTCAATAAAGGCTGTGGCCACCGTTTCTTTTGTGTGTGTGTGTGTGTGTGTGTGTGTGTGTGTGTGTGTGTGTGTGTGTGTATGCTTGTTGCGCCAGTCTAGTAAGTAGGAATTAAGTGCCTTGCTGTACATAATGGATCTCTATATTCAGATAACTCTGCTTCTTGCGTGCCCCCTGCCCCATTATAATAAATCTCATGTGTTAAATGTATCGGTTCGTTTTGTGTTTCTTTTATTGTTTTAACATGGTGAATGTTGGAGAATTAGCCAGGCTGTTGCCACTGTACAGGGACATTTGGACCAACGGCTCTCGGTGATCATCCGCTCGGTCGCACACGGTTCGAGTACGCTAGCGGTCGTCCCGTACGAGCACCATTGAGGGTGAATTTCCCCGGTAGTTTGACGACGTGTATTAGTTAAATTGAAATTGGCAATCGACCCTACCACACGTGGTCGATCTATTGCGGAACTTCGGTCCGATAAGGACCATCGCTCCCGAGTTATCCGGGTGACGACCTATAAATTCCGGGTGATCGGTGGGGCTGACTCTACTGTCCATCTAGGGGTCGTGCTCATCACCGATACCCGGCCCGCACAATATATATATATATAATATATATATATATATATATATATATATACATATACATAATATATATACATACATACATATATATAATAATTACATATATATACTCATAATATATATATACATTCATATATAATAAATATTATATATACAAATTAACATAATACATATACATATATACTATATAATACATACATACATTACATATATATTATATATATATATACATACATATATATACATACATATATATTCATATATTTATATATAATACATATATATATATATATAATATATACTACAATATATATATAATATACATACATATATATAATAATATATATATATATAATACATACATACATTATATATATATAATATATATATTATATATATCATACATACATATATGACGCATGGCTTGAAACAATCAGTACAAGCAGCTTGTAGAGCGGTGGCCAAGTGGTTTAAGCACTCAAGCAAGCACTCCAATGAAACGATTGATAAGGAATGGCTGGCTTGGCAAGCAATTAGTAATTGCCGATTGGTCATATAAACACCATGCACCCAGAGATGGTCGGAATGTCAAGCAATGTCTGAATTGGACAAATTATCCCTTTTTTTAGCAGTCAGAACTGCTGCTGAAATCAATTAAGAAGTTTAAATTTTGAAATTCTGCTCAAATTAAGCAATTCTAGAGGTTACGGCATGTACGGAAATGAAATGAAGCCACGAACGCTGGCATCTCCGGGCATTTATAAGCATTGCAATGTATCCAGAGTGACATTTATTAGTATAGATACACACTGACTATTAGTATAGATATGTTCTGCATGGTGGGAGCCTGAAATCTCAAGAAAATTTTTTTTTTGAGAAAATTTATGAAAACGCACACTCACTTTAGGACGGGTGCAGCATGGTATGAATAAAACACCCTCAGGTGCTGGGCACTGCATCTATGAAACTCACCTCTCCCCCCCCCCAATCCCCCACTACTCTCCCTTGTACTGACAAAAAAATGCTAATTTCAAATAAAAGGGAAATTTATTGAAATACCGATTATATCAGCACCATGAGATTTATTTCTGGGATAAATCTGGTCAAAAGTTTGTATGTTATTGGTGGACATGTTATTGGACAATATTTGTGACGTAGTTGGGTTTCTTCTGATTTTGGGATGAGGAAGGTATGGTGTTCTGTGAGCCACTCACCCATTCATAGTTGAAAACTGCCTCTCCAGGATTTTATGACAGCAAACTGGGAAATAAGCGATACGTGTGTGTGTGTGTGTGTGTGTGTGTGTGTGTGTGTGTGTGTGTGTGTGTGTGTGTGTGTGTGTCCTCCATAACTCCAAAACAATGAAACGTAGGAGCCCCAAACTTTGCATGCATATGACGGGAACTCCAAGGAAGTGCATGAATTAAAATTGGGTATAAATTTAAACACCCGTTTTTGAAGATAATTCATGGCTTACCTCCATGAAAGGCTTATCCTTGGCCAGCCCTGATTTGTCTCACAGGGGTCTTAATTCGGCCTAACACAACATGTCTTGCCTTGGCAACTCGATCTATTCTCACACACTAATTAAAGTTATAATCAAAATATTATATCGCATCTCATGGACTAAATAAGTGTCGAAATCTGGAGTGAAATCTGAAAATTTTAACAAATAAGCGATTTTTAGAACGAACTATGTATTTAAGCAAAACATTAAGCTAAATTTTTATCTCACCTGGAACATAGTTCCAGGGAGCTTTTGGGATGATGCGTAGTCCAGTCCATCCATCTGTCCGTTCAAAAATACTTGCAACTACTTCTCTGAAACTACAGATACGATTTCAATGAAACTTTACCACAACGATCAACACCATGTATGTACCAAAGTTTGTTCAAGACATCAACAAAATTCGAGGTCTGAGGGGGTCTATGGGGGGCAGTGTAAGGGGGGTTGCCCCCAAAATAGGTATTTGCTTTCTTCTCAGAAACTACACACACAATTCCGATTTAACTTGATTGCAATATTCCTCACCCGTGATGTACCAAAGATTGTTCATGGCATTAAAAAAGTCAGGGTTTAAGAGGGTAGATAGGTGGGGGGGGGGGGTCAGGTCCTCGACCTTCCCTCATGCTACCTTCCCTCCCCTCATGCTTCCTTCTCTTACCCTTATGCTGCCTTCCCTTCCCTTTATGCTGCCTCCTCCCCCCATCACACTCTCCTCTCTCCCTCATGTTTCCTCCCTTCCCTCATGCTGCCTCCTCTCCCCCATCACGCTTCCTCCTCTCCCCCATCACACTTCCTCCTCTTCCCTTCATGCTGCCTCCTCTCCCCTCACCTCACACTGCCTTCCCCTCCCTCTCGCTGCCCGCTTCCCTCCCCTCATGCTATTCTTCTCCCAATCCCCCTCCACCACTCCAAAACTATCCAGTGGTCGAGGAGAGGAAGGAGAGGATTGTAAAATGAAAAAATATATATTTTTTTTTTTTCGCAGCAGAACTGCTGCTCAGATAAACTCCGCAATTAGTCTCAAGCTAGAGATTCTGGAGGTTATCGTGTGTGTGGAAAATAAATAAAGGCTCGAACACTGGCACAGCTTTTTCAACGATTGAAGAAAACACCCTTCCTTTCCTTCCCCTTCCCTCACGCTTACCTCCTCCCAAACCCTCCATCCACCACGGGTGTCTCTGGGTGGTGTCTGGGCATTGGTTAGTTTGACCAGTTTGAACGTGCTGTTTTAACGTACCCATTTCATTCAATCCTGTACTAATGCCGACATAAGTGGACAATCCCCTCCCCTCCCCCCCCCCCCCCCCCCCCCCCACTTTCACTCAAGTCCCCCTATCAAATGCATGTCCAGAACACCTCTTCCCTCCCCACTACCTTCCTCTATCCCCCATCCTCCTCGCTTCCCCACCCTCCTTGCATTAGCTTAACGTCGGGGCTGATGTTGACCCAAAGTCGGTGTGTTAGCTGCGTTATCACATGCCATTAACAGAAGACCTGAAGACCCCCCAACGACCCCAAAACCCCTGAAGACCCCCAAGACCCTGAAAACCCTTGAAGACCCCCAAGACCCGAAGACCCAAAACACCTGAAGTCCCAAAAGGCCCCAAGGACCAAAAAGACCCAAAGACCCTGAAGACCAAAAAGACCATGAAGACCACAAAAGACCCCCAAAGACCCTGAAAACCCACAAAGACCCCAAAGACACACAAAACCTGAAGACCCCAAAATGCGGAGATCTCAAAGACCTGAAGACCCCAAAAACCCGAAAGATCCAAAAGGCACTAAAAACCAAAAGACTCTGAAGACCCCGAAGACTCAAAAGACCTGAAGACCCGCAAAGACCCCCAAGACCCACAAAGACACAAACAAAAAACACAAACCTGGGACCCCAAAAACCCCGAAGATCCAAGACCCTGAAGACCCCAAAAACCCTAAAGATCCAAAAGTAACCAAAACCCCAAAAGACTCTGAAGACCCTGAAGACTCAAAAGACCCCGACGACCCAAAAAGACCTGTTGACCCCAAAAGACCGGAAGACCCGAAAACCCAAAAGCCTCACAAGACCCAAAAGACACCGAAGAACCAAAAGTCCAAAAAGACCCTGAAGTCCCTTTAGACCCTTAGATCTTACACCATTTTGACCCCTACACCCTTCAGACAGATTAGACAGCTTAGACCCTGACCACTTAGACCACTTGGGACCTTTTATATCACAAATGAAATTTCAAATAAATATAATATCACCAATATCACAAATAAATTTGTAGAAAATAAATGTTTGTATTCTGATTGGTGTAAATCATGCCAATACAGAAAATCTGTGACATCAATCACTGCAACAACGTGTGGAGAGGTGAGCATTGCGAGCCGATCCACGCTCGTAAATACAAATTGAACCCCTTAACGTGACGAGGCAGCACGGCACAGATTGAGTCCCATCACAACACTTGCATAATTTATGTTCTTGATGTCAGTCATGTCACATCTAAGGTCAGTGTGCTCCTTTCATTGAATTTACCATTCCAGACTGCAAACCACCTAACTGGTGATCAGCAGTGCAGAGATAATGTGTTTGTGTGGCAGACGACACTCATTGCTAACAGGTCTTGCAGCAAGTGCTGCTGTGATGGGACTCGATCTGTGCCTCACTGCCTCAAGTTAGGGGGTTTGATGTGTGTGTGTGTGTGTGTGTGTGTTGTGTCTATGTATATTTTATGTGTGTATAATATATATATATATATATAATATATATATATATATATATATACACACCACAGATATATGACTCCCTAACGGTGTATATTAAGGACAAGACAAATCGTGTCCAATTACAGCCATTGCTGCATGATTGGAGATCAACAAGCATCGTCTGTTACGTGAACATATTGTCTATTACTCTATTGCCTTACTACAGCACCATTATGACAGTTTTGCGGTTGGGATAAAGATTATTATAATCAGCCCTTCAAACTGCAGCAAAGCCATGATGTTATCATCGCATCACGCTATGCTGCGACCCCAAGGGGACATCTCACAGTCTGAATCAAGCTTTACGGGCAAAGATTCAAAATGCCACAAGCAGAGGAAATAGCAAAGCTGCAGACACCTTTCGCCCTTATGAGAGGTCATCAGTACAGCATTAGGCTTAAAATCGTCTGATGCCTTAAATAACCAAGCTCTTTTATGTTATCCAACATCTGCATGGAGAGTTAAATAAAATAATTTTAGAAATTTAGTCAACAATATAAATGGCATTCCTCTTCCTTGTTGCGTTTTTGTTTATCTCCAGCTAACTCCAAGATATGCCACTGATGGGAAATGCTCATCTGCACTCTTGTGGTAACAGACCCTTGATTCCTATGATGCTGCTACAGATAAGTGCAGCTGTTCTGGCCTCCACCTTCCATTGCCCAGAACGATGTCACTGTGACCCCACCATGAAGAGCCTTCACTGCATGGGCCCAATGAGACTTACCGAACTACCAGCACGCTTCAGGCCCAGCATTGAGCATCTGCATATGTCTCTTAGCAATGAGTCTGTGCTGAACCGGACGGCTGTTGGAGCGTTTTCACATCTGCGTGTGATAGTGCTGAGCCGCTGTGGCTTGCAAACATTTTCAGAGGAGGCTCTTCCTGAGATGTGGCATCTCAGACAATTAGACCTGAGCTACAACTTTTTCCAGCACCTGCCAGCAGATTTCTCAAATGGTCTGTGGGCACTGCAAAACCTTATACTTTCGTCGAACCGCATTGCACGCTTGACAGCAATGAGCCTCAAAGGCTTTGACAGCCTTGAGAAACTCTTTCTCGATGATAACGGCATGACTTCGATTGAGCCCAATGCTTTTGGCACATTGACGCGACTTCGCCAGCTTAAGCTCAACGGCAATAAACTGGTTGATCTCCCGGCCGGAACTTTTTGGGGCCTACGGGACCTCGAAGTGTTGGATTTGCATGGGAGCTGTGTGAAAAATTTGGATGATTTCACGTTTGCCTTTCTCGGCAGTTTGAGCATACTCGCACTCGACCACAACAATCTTACGGCCATCAACTACAAGGTATTCGACTTTTCGGTCGCTGGAATTTCTTTTTATCTTCTTTATTGTTTTTGCATGTTGTATTTTTGTTTCCAGATTTATCTAGGAACAAGAATCTCAGCAGGTGATGATGATGGAAGATCTTTTACTACAGTAGAAGCTTCTCATTTCAAGGCCATGTCAACAAAACCAAACTATATGGTCACTTTTCCCTTTCTAAGTAGCAAAGTAAAACAAGGCTTGCATCAAAATTCCCCACCGAAGCAGAAGTAGAGAACATCGGAAACTTGTGATATTCCTCCTTGGATAATAATTTGGAATTCATGACCGGATTCATTTCCCTTCCACCGGTTACACTTTCTCAAAGAAAATGTTCATTACCTTTACGATCAGATATTAAATGAGTTATATCTAAACCCAAACAAAGTAGATGTTTTATAAAGTTTGTAAATAAAGTGACGAACTCTCTCTTCTCTCGATGAAAATAACTCGACTCTTCATTAACTTGACTGGTAGAGACGAAAAATAACTCGTGATGAAAATAAATGAAGGTAAATCAAGCGCCTAAGTTTAATTCACGAGCCCTGAGTCTTCCTGGAACGTTTTGTTGTTTTTATTATTCTCTCCACAAAAAGCATACGGTGTGTGTATCGGGGTGGCACAGCTTCAGAACAAGAATGCTAGATGGAAGGTGATTAAAATGTCGTGATACATTCCTTTGTAAGAGACCAGACAAGGCAAAGGGAGAGAAAAATCCCAAATAATTTGGATCCCTTGGCCAAGTGAGAACTTGCAACTCAGACATAGGAGAATGTAGGAAAAGCTCGTGACCTGAAATCAAATATCATTCAACAAAATTGACAGAATTGTGATGTTTCTCAACACATTTTTTGTAAAATTGTTTTAGATGCATTTTTGACAAATGAAGCTTATAAATATATGTGGATAAATTACAGGCCAAGACTGGGAATCGAACCCAGGTCCTCTGGCAAACTATACCAGTGCTCTGCCATCTGAGCTACCTGGGTGACCCTGTGGCTGAGCTACCTGGGCGACCCAGTGGCTGAGCAACACAATTCCTCCACATACAGAAATGCCATGATCCCGTAAAATGCAAGACACCTGGTCAGCCTGCGATGGTGGGCGAAAGCATTCGTTGCCCATTTTTTCTACGGTGTCCGAGTGTGCCTCGGTCGTGTTAGCTGTTGGGCGATGATGAGTATTTCTGCTTGAGTAAGAGATATATATATATATATATATATACAGTATATATATATATATATATATATATATATATATATATATATATGTATGTATATATATATATAACCGATTTATCAATCAATACAAAATCCCTCCCTTATAAACCGTTAATTAAATGGATAAAAAAAGAAAACCTACCAATCTGTAGTGAACACGCAACCAGCGTTTGCATCTTAATTAACACTCCCGTCTTCTTCCTCTCAATCGCTCGCAACTATACGGCTCAACATTTCCCCACCCCGAAAGCATTTCCATCACTAATTTTGGCTCCAAGAGTTTCTTCAAAATCCCACTGATCACTTTCAATATTATGAGAACCTTTAAAGTTGCTGATGATGGTGGAATCTAGACCGGAATCCAAGCTCGAATCCATGTGACATCACTGGCGAAATTGAAAATCGACACTTCAGGGCTTTTCAATACTTTGTGATTGACCAAAAAAAAATTGTTAGTTTTTTTCCCTTCAAATGAGACCGTGATTAATGATTCTCAATGGTTTTCAGAAAAAAAAATTGCGCTTGGGTTCCCCATTGAAATCGTACTGGCACGATGGGAATCCATGTCAATGGCACGAGAAAAAGTAGTGTGACAACATTTGGGTTGGATGACGTCAAACATTTAGCACCTACACCCTCTTGGATGTGAAGAACTCATCTATTTGTCATGTTCTCAAACATCCAAGCGAAATTTTTTGTTCAGTCAATTCAGTGCGAACGGAGTTGGGTATTTCCAATATATATATATATATATATATATATATATATATTATATATATATATATATATAAATAATAATATATATATATATATGCACACTGGCAAATACAACACGTGGCTTCGCTGACAGTGGTGTGAAGGGGAGGGGGTGTAGAAAGAGAAAGGGAGAGAGAGAGGGGGGGAGAGACAGAGGATGGACAGCAGGGAGGGCGGGGAGAGAAGGGAGGGAAGTGAGGAGTGGGTGAAGAAGGGGAAGATAGGAAGGGGAAAAGAGCAAGGACAGGGGGTGGAGGTGTGGAGAGAAATGCCTCACGAAACGTTGCTATACATAGCGGGAGGGAGGGGTGAGAGAGAGAGAGAGAGAGAGAGAGAGAGAGAGAGAGAGAGAGAGACAGACAGACAGACAGACAGACAGACAGCGAGAGAGTGTCAGACAGAGAGAGACAGCAAGAAAGCAACAGAGGTGTGGGAGGAGAGTGCTGCATTTAATTTGGAGGGGGAGTGAGGAGGGGACAGAAGAAGTGGAGGAAGCAGAGCTGAGGTGGAGGAGAAAGAGATAGCTGAGGGGTGGAAGTAGCGTTAGCAAAGAATATATGTTATGCTTATTGACCCAATACAAATATTTAAAAAAATCGCATGTCAGAACAGCTGTATACCCAATGACACAACAGAATTTATAATGTAATCCACTGGCACATCGGCGAAATCTTTGATGTCCCATTTCTGGAAAATTTGTGGGAACATGAACCAAAAGCATGGACTGAAAACATGGAAGTACCTACCACTCACGTATGACCTAATGATCCCATCGAGCGTGAACATCAAAAACAAAAGCGTTGCGACCAGATATCATACTTAGGTACAAAAGAAAAAAGAGAAGAAGGCATTGCTGATTGGGGTGTTAATAGCAGTGATTTGGACGAAACGATGCAGAAATCAAGAAAATGACTAAGCATCAAGACCTCAAGTATGAAGTGAGAAGATCCTGGAAGCTGAAGAATGCCAAAGTTGTACCAGTGATAGCTGGACCTGCAGGAATGATGACAAAGAACTTCACAGAGATATTAAACATAAGGGACAATACCCCCGGGTGCTCACCTGGTAGTGGCTGGATAAGATAACCAGGCAACCACTGGTAGGCATGGATTACCCACAAAATATATAATGGAGGAGAAAGTAAATACCTGTGGATGATTTTTTAATGCCATGAACAAACCTTGGTACATCACGGGTGATAAAGGTTGCGGTCAAGTTTCATCAAAATTATTTGTGGCTTCAGAAGAGAAAGCAAATACATATTTGTGGGGGGGCGACCCCCCCCCCCCCCCCCCCCCGTAGAACCCCTTAGACCCCAATTTTTTTTTAATATCGTGAACAAAAGTTTGGTACATCACGGGTGGTGAAGATGGTCAAGTTTCATCGGAATTGCTTGTAGTTTCTGAGAAGAAAGCAAATGCATATTTTGGGGGGCAAACCCCCTCTCCTCATAGACCCTCCTAGACGACAATTTTTTTAATGTCGTGAACAAATTTTGGTACGTCATTGGTGATGAAGGTTGGCCTGAACATTCATCGGAATTGTGTGTATCATTTGAGAAGAAAGCAAAGTCATCTTTGGGGAGGTAAGGCACCCCCCCCTCTCCCCCATAAACTCCCTCTGTAGACCCCTTCAGACCCTGTTTTTTTTTAAATGCCATCACGGGTGATGAAGGTTTTGGTCATTTTCATTGAAATCGTATGTGTGGTGTCTGAGAAGACGTTGCAGGTATTTGTGGACGGATGGACGGACAGACGGACGGACGACGTGCCACCCCATAAGCTCACTGGAACTACTTTACAGGTGAGCTAGAAACCATCCCTTTATAGGTACAGTTGGAAGCCATCCGGGACTCGGCGACAATCCTGAAGAGAGCCCTCGACACAAAACTTTGAGAATAGAAAACTTCACAGCTTGGTCCATGAATCGTGACTCCTTATCAAAATGAAGGAGGATACTTTGAGCCTGCCCTGGGAAGACTCCATTCCACATTCTGAAACCCACACATGTAGATAACAATCACACACACACACACATACACACACACACACAACCTACACCATACTCCATTTAAGGAATGACGTAGTGCTGCTGTTTCTTGGCAAGGGTTGTAATGGGTCGGTGGCCATTGCCTTCCCAGCATTGTTTGTCCATGCTCCATCCTTTTGAATGCTGAGCGTGAAGCAAGGCAGCAGTACATACCATTAAAAAAAGTCTTTGGTATGACTTGGCCATTGCTTTAACCACTGACCTCCCAGACTCAGAGCACATGCTCTATCCATTATGGCACCCAGTCATGTGTGCATGTGTGACCAAATAGCACCTCTTAACTGGAATGGTGACAGTTAATCCACATGTCACATGGTGCAACAGATGCACGTGCTGCAACAGGTGCTGGTGTGGCACATGATCAGGCCAGATTTGGTCATGTGACGCAACTAAATCCTGACCAAGAGGGTGCGCGCCTGCCATGCATGCACCCTGTTCAAGCATCCATTACACAGTTTATGAGGTTTCTGAATTGCACCTATGAACGACTGCACTATGCTGCCACAGTGCTGACTGCACTATCGGTCAGTGTACAGGCAAAGGAAGACTTTGTGGGAGTGCCAGCTCCTCCCCTACCTCTGGGAAGAGGATCAATCCACGGACGCATTTATGATCATCATCAGTACGGAGAAGATGCCCCTCCAACTGTTGACTGAACAAGTTCTGCCAAGATGGATTCCCACTGGATCTATCTTGTTTTCTCTCTCTCTGATTCCCACTGGATCCATAATTAAATATTATAGAAAATTATAATTATATGAATGCAAGAAAGATGGCTCTTCATGTTCACGTCATACTTCTTGGCTGCTGATGTGGCGAACCTCAGGTTGGAATCACATATACCCTCTGTTTGTCCATTGTCTCCTAATGTCCCTGTAGTTCAGGTTAAAGTACACTGTTGTTTCCAAATGTCATTGTCCTGTTTGTGATGTATGTCCGAGCTCCTTCACGAGCCTCAAGTAAGAGATATATATATATATATATATTTTTTTTTTGTAAGGTCACCCTTTAATGTTGCAATGACTAACTCAATCAATATTAGGAACAAGCAATAAATGACTTCTGCTAATATTTAATTAACAGTGAGGAAAATGCAGATTACAGCTTCATTGCTTTTGCTATTAGCGTCTATATGAATTCTGGAGGGACTTCACCAACCAAGTGAAAACTGGCATTCCAACTGGAGGTCCGTTGACAGAGTGAGAAAAATACAGGTATAGCTTTCATGCCTGTGTCGTTATATTTAACTCGATTTGAAAGGTTTCATAATAAATACAAAAAAAGAAAGAAACAAAGAAATGAACACTTTCTATAAAACTTCAAATCATCTCCCATGCTAGGAATGAAACGTTGGACCTCCTCAAGTGAACATCGCATCCCATTTCCAAACACGTACGCTGTCAATCACTTCATAATGGTGTTTTCAACTTTCACTAGTTTCATGATTGTGGGATCTTTCATTTATAAAAAAAAATCGACCGTCATACCTTCACGGCCATCTCCAAGATGCTTTTGTTCTTGCTCTGCAGCTTCATGTCGTTCAAATTCCATGTCACGTCATTCAGGGAGAGAAAAGGTCACAGGTCATCCACATTTGGGTTTTTTTTTTTCAAATTTCTTCAGCAGATCCTTCTTTCCATTTTCTTTCAAAAAGTCACAGATTGTGTTAATCTGCTGCGAACTTCACTGCAAAAACTGCACCTCGACTCAACCATCTGACATCATTGAAATATGATCTTTAACTTTCGTGAGATTTTCAACATTTACCAGGAACAATTAGAGCAATCAATGGCTCCCCAGATTAATGTAAATCTTACATTCATTTGAAATCAAGTTATTCGTCAATCATAAACTGATGCCTGTGGATAGACAGATAGACAGACAAAGTGAGCAAATTGCTAAACCCCACTTTTCACTCCGCGTGCATGTAGTAACTATGCAAGAGAACAAAAGCTACTTTCCATGACAAACGGCAATAAAGACGTGTCAGTCAATAAAAGCATTGGATTATTACTCAATATTTTTACAAACGGATGTGAATGTCACCGAAACTTCAAAATTGCCATTTAACAGTTTGTGGGTTCATGTGGAGGTTCCAATCCCAATACTGGCCTTAAGTGGCCACCCAAGGCCAGCAGATGAGCACGTACTTTATCCTTACTCTGATGGATGTACTCTAGCACATACTGTGGCCCGAGCTCTGAAAAGGGTACTCTTGCCCAGAAGGTGGGAGTGCCCGCTCATGCTTTTCAATATTGCAAGCAGAAAGGTCCTCTTTGACAAGGAAATACAAGACTCACTGTTTTAAATACTTATTTAATTTGGCATTGTAGACTTCTTTACTCAATGGTTTCTTCTGCTTTTGCAGGCATTTCTTGACATGCAGACAAATGGTGTGCAACTGCTCTTCAGTGGAAATTCCTGGGTGTGTGACTGCGACCTACAACATGCTTTCAGCAAGCTACATGCCACACATCATCTTGCATTATCCGACTATGCTAACTTGCGCTGCCACAGGCCATTGCCTCTCCAGAACCACACATTGGCTAGTGTTGACAGCCAGTTGTGCATTGCTGAAACAGCCACCGTACTTGTCCTCGCGCTAAGTGTAGCCATTACAGTCATCGCTGCGATTGCCATGGCAGAGCATCAGCGCAAACGCAGCTCGACTCAACATTGGTACAACGAAGAAGGACAGCATGATTGAACATCTCAGGAACCTCTTGCGCCACAGCATATGCAATAAGACACCCCTCTCATGTTTACTATGATGGTGAGTTAATAAATAATGACACATTGCTCTCCACATCTTTTAATTGAGTCCACAATGTTACATACTGATGGTCAATTTTCAAACACAATGCCCGAGGAGGGAGATGCATTTGTCCCGTCGCATTGCAGTGTTCCTGATGCCTGCCGTGTAGAACTCTTTACAGTTGGTGGGTAGCCATATTCGGACAGCCTTATTGACATATTCATGCTGTGTGATGTGTTTGACATGTATGGCTTTTTTCAGGGGCCCAAACAGGTGGTAATCGGATGTGGCAAAATTTGAGTTGGAAGGTGGATGTGGAAAAACTTTCCACTTAAAGAAAACTTCTCACTCCCAGGATGCGGGTAGTGTGAGGTCTGGCATTTTCCTGTTGCAGAAGCACATCCCGAGACAGGAGACGGGGACAAACGTCCTCAAATCTCATTTGGCAACATTGGACTTTTGAAATGACATAATCCGACCTTAAATGTCCAGTGCACATATGCAGAAACCTTAGGAAACAGCCGTGTTTTGGGCAACATAAGGAATATTTCATGTGTGCATGATAAGGATTGTTACCTAAAATAGCTCACAAAGCTTCCAAAACAAGCTGAAAATACTTGGAAATGTACCTGCGAGAAAAAGGTGTGCCTCTGCATAACGAAAGAGTTGGAGAACATTTCTGAACTCACCAAAAAGCTGATAGCTTGCAGCTCCTAGTATTGCAAACTCTCGAGGACGTGGACGGGTGGAAGGCCTGAAGACGAGCTGTGGGCGGCGTGTTCTACCGACATCCCCGATCATCCCTGTCAGGGAGGGAAGGTCATATCGGGGGCTTGTCAATGCACAGGATGAGTTTAAAATGACGATATCTACTATAATCATGTTTGGGAGGAGGGGATGGGTGGGAGTGGGAGCTATATGGGCTGAGAGTTCTGATATATATATATATATATATATATATATATATATATATATATATATATATATATATGTTAAAAAGACCCACCCACATCTCTCACTTGTGAATGGAGGGAATAGCCAATCAGCTCTCACCAAATCAACTAAATCCAGTGGCTAGGGATATATATATATATATATATATATATATATTTAAACACTCCCACACTCCTCTCGCCAAAGAAGCTGCATAAAGCAAACCTTGTGTGATACCCAACTCTTGTGTGATTTCCAAAGCAACCCAACTCTTGGGTTGCTTTATACAGCAGTTTCAGCTCGAGGAGTGTGGGAGGTGTTTATATACTGTACTATATATATATATATATATATATAATATATATATATATATATAGTTTGGTTCCATGGCCACGAGAAATTATGCAACATTTTTGCATCAATGGTAAAATGAGAAACGTGTGTGTGTGTGTGTGTGTGTGTGGTGTGTGTGTGTGTGTGTGTGTGTGTGTGTGTGTGCGTGTGTGTATGTATGTCACATCCACTGCCGTCACTCGGTTGTATTAACAGGAAATGTTACAAACCCAACTCCTATCATTCCAGATATTTCTCGTGTTTCCGATTGTTCCGTCAGTCTGATTTGTATTCAGGAACAGAACAATTATGGTTCACCATCTTGTATTTGCCACTTTTTCACGTAAATGCTGAAAATGATGTTTAAAAGAATATTTGAATCACAGATTCCATGCTATCAATGGCAGATTAAAAGTGTCCAGCGAGCAGAACCCAGTCGGTTGAAACTGGAAACACACACAGCGCATGCACAAAAGGCCTCATTTAGCATTCATATGTTATTTCAAAAGTTCCCTATTGGTAGAGCTGGTCGCAGTAAGTCAGACGGGTCATAATCTGTTCTTGGAACGCAATCAAAGGGGGACCAATCATTCATGTCCGTGAACACAGCATGATTTTGTCAACGGACCAGGAGACCTTAAATTTATTCTCATTGCTCAATGAGCACACAATGCAGGTGTACCAACCAACGTTGTTGGTTGGAGACGGGCATGCATATCATCACGTGTGTCTGGCTGGAATAAAAAGTGGTCTAATTTATTGACTCACCCTCTTATTATTGCAGAACACTGTCACTGTCCCTAAATGTTACTCATTATTGAGCATGCAATAGCAATTGTGGACAGGCAAACAGTGAAAAAGATGATGCAATGTATAAATAATTAGAGGATGTTACTGAATGGTGGCTTTCAGAATAAACAGAGTTATCACTCCATTTTGTCTGTGGGCATCTCAGAGTCGAGGAGAAATGAAAAAGACAAGTATCGATGTCGATTTTTGCAAATCCTGTCCGTTAGATGGTGGTCCATGGGATTACTTGTGGAGAGGTGTCATCCACGAGTGTGGCTTGGATCAGCAGAAGTTTGCTATTACTGCACTTTCACTCTGGCTGCAAATTAACAAAAGCACACACGTCGTCTGCCTGTTGAAATGAAATTATCACTTTGTTTGAGGCCAGTGCATCTTGCTTTATTGTTGATAATCCAGCACGGTGTGCATAACCCTGAGGATAAAGTGACAATTTATTACATGTTTTGAGCTTCACAGCAACAACGCAATTATAGGCCGTCGGGTTTGATAACACCTGTTGCAGGGTCAGGCTTATCGGCATAACACAGCTCTCCGCACGACCTCACCGAGAGCTTGTTTGGCCATTACATGACGCACTCTGAACATAAAGTTGTGGAAAGATAAACAGATATACATGATTATGAAATGACTACTTCGAAATTGTAAAGCTTTGCGTCATACCAGCCATGCCTCTTGATGAAGTTGAAGTCCACACGAGGGTGCTGCTTGGCGTCTGACCAAATTTGTAAATGGTGCCTGATGGAACAACCAGGTTAGCTTCGCATTTTCTTCAGCTCGAGCATGCTAGCTGGTATTTAATAATAATAAAAAAACAGAGACTAACACTGTTGTGATTTTTCCATGAACTATCACACCTCAACTAAATGCAAAACCATTGGGTAATTTCTCAACCTGGAAGATACCATTCACCCAACTATTGCTGTTGTGTTGACATCCCATTTTAATGTCCATATACATAATACGTATGCAAACATTGAATAATGTTCCTCGCATTGCCATTTGAAGAACCTATACACCCTCCTTCCCTATATTATCCTTCTTCTAAAAACCTCCTTTACCTTTGGCTCCCCCTTTTATAACCCCCTTTTAAAACTTTTTTTACACTCCATTTCTCATTGAATTTCACCGCACACCCTCACTTGGTAATGTGTGCATATACTTGTCTATTCTGTAGAACCATGGAAAGGAAAGTGCAATCTAAAACCATGAGGATAATTGGTGTCTATCAGCAGAAGACAAAGTGCATGAACTTCTCCTTTTTCTCATGACATGCTCGTGCTGTGAAATGTAATATTAATGGCTTTTCCTTTTTCTGCTCTTTTCTATTTATATCTTCACTTGTTTTTACAACACCCTCTTTAGATTCCTACTTGCATTTCTACCTTCGTTTAATTCTATCTTGACAGTATTTTTATTTTTTTGGTCACCTTGTATTCATCATAACATCAGAACCTGTTTTCAGAACTTTTATATTTATTCGCCTTTTGTCTTGTTCATAAAGCCTGAGGTTAAAAACACTGATTGTATCATAAATAACTATTTATTTTGGTTTTATAATTAGTAGTTATGGATATCAGTTTAGCAAGTATCATGAAGGTTTTGTATGACCATGTACTTCGGTATTCAGGTTACAGGGTACATGTTCAGCTTATTCAACATTGGTTTAATTTTTCATTTCATTCAAAATGAAAATATACAGCAAGTACTGTACTGTGTCTTAGGCCACCACATCTTTTTCACCAATTTGTAATTTCTCTCTTTCAGGTAATACAAACTCACACCATGCCCAACATATCATACTCGACGAGACTCAAAATAATAATTTTACACCAAGAAGGCAATTCCAAGAGAGAAATACACCACAAAACTAGAGGGGGAGCACTCGGTAGAGTGCAAAACCTCCTCCACCAATACTGCTAGGGCACTCAAGTGAACCTGATATCCTATTCATTCAATTTGACGTCAACAGTGCTCACAGAGTTATAGTTTGCAACTTTCTCTTTTACTTTTAACTTTTACATACTCAATTCATTCGTCATAACGAGATTCCTTGAGACAGAAATTGATTTTACGTGGGTATATCCACCTGAAGTTCCAAAATCAGCCGCAATTATAATTTTGGCATGTTTTTTGTTGGAAATCACTTATAACATGTAGAAATGCAAAAAAAAAAAAATCGAAATTTTGTTGAAAAAAAAGTTGCAAAAATTTTTTTTTTCTCAAACAATTTTTTTAGGGGGGGGGTTGGAAATCACTTAAAACATGTAGAAATGCAAAAAAAAAAAATTAAAATATTTTTTCAAAATGGCCGCCATAGCGGCCATATTGGATTTTGGACCAAGTCCAAAATCTAATGGCATGATCCTTGGACCATACCTAATCCCCCCACCAAGTTTCGTCGAAATCCGTCGAGGAGTTTTTCCGTAATACTGTTCACAAACAAACAAACAAACAAACAAACAAACAGAAAGTGGTGAAAACAGTAACCTCCGATCTTCGATGGCGGAGGTGAATAAGTACTGCATATCCAGATGTGGCATTCAAGCAGCAATACAGAAACATGAGTCTGGGGAAGTGAAAAAGATAGAAAATGGAATGGAAGGCTAAAGAAACTCAGAAAAACAGATGAGCAATATTTAATAAGTTCCTTCAGATTTAGAAGAAGAAAAAAAAATCAAGTTGTGAACTTAAACAAGAACTGGTACAGACATCAGTGGTACAAGTGGACTCATGTACTGTCAGAAGGTTTTATTTTTTTAATCAAAAGTGTTCTCAATGGGTGAGTTGCTGTCAAAAAGCCCTTTATGCATAAAGGTGACAAAGCCAAGACACTGAAATATGGTCAAGAACATCCGAGTTGGGACGCTAATCAGTGGGGAAAGGTACTTTGGAGTGATGAGCCAAAGTTTTAAATATTTGGAACAAAGAGAAAGGAGGGTTTGATGTTAGAAGGAGGCTCGGTATATTAAAAGGAGAGTCAGTATGTTAAAAGGAGGGTCTGTATATTAAAATGAGGTCTGTATGTTAAAAGTATAGGGATATGTGTCGACAGTCTATGATGAAACATGGTAATTGCTCTGTTTAGTTTTAGGGATGGAATTTCTGCTTCTCCTGGATGGAAGGATTTTTGGAATGTTGGTGACAAGTGAAGGAACAATGAATGTTGACAACTACAAGGAGATTCACTCCATCTTGTGATCACATCAGGAACGAGGCTAATTGGAAACAAGTTTGTTTTCCAGCATGACAACGAACGCAAACACACTGCAAATGTCGTTAAAAACATATTTACAAAGAAAAGCAGAGTCGGGACCTCAACAACTATTACAATGGCCCCATCAAACTCCTGACCTTAACATTATCGAAGCTGTCTGGGATTATTTCCAAAGGAAGAAAAACGAAAAAACAAACAAAATCAAAAGACGAATAATGGGAAACATTGCAGAATGCATGGAACAATCTCCTGATGAGGGTTCTAAAGAAATTGTTGGGAAGCATTCCAAAACGGATATCTGCATTTACAAAACAGATATCGACATTTCTGAAGTAGATATCTACATTTACAATGCAGACATCTACATTTCCACAATAGATATCCTCATTTCCACAACAGATATCTACATCTCCACAATGGATATCTTCATTTCCACAACAGATATCTTCATTTCCAAAAATGGACATCTGCATTTACAAAACAGATATCTACATTTCTGAAACAGATATCTACATTTCCACAACAGATATCTACATTTCCACAATAGATATCCTCATTTCCACA
>CM068956.1:5588311-5616165 GCA_035128595.1 Eptatretus atami | reverse complement strand
CGAATGGGCCCACGAGACCGACGCTGGTTACCTGCACCCTCATGGTGCGATGGTCGGCAAGCTCTCTCCGGCACTCTCCTCTCGTGTGCGCAGGCTTGCGCGCCCGAGCTGGCAAAGCGGCGCCTCCCGTCCGTGTCGCAAGAAAAGAAGAAGCCCGAGCTCACGAACTAGCTGCTCGAAGGAGAAGAACCACCACGAACTGAACTGAACATGAGCTGCGAGGTCGACGAGCAGCCACCACAAACTGAACTGAACACGAGCTGCGAGCTTGACGAGCAGCCACCACGAACTGAACTGAACACGAGCTGCCCGAACCGCCAAGCGAGGAGCGAACTCGACCCCGACCACCAAGAGAGAGAGAGAGAGAGCCCGCGTGCGGTCCGCCTTATATAGCGCAGGGCTCCGCCCTTCGCTCCTCCCCGTTTTCGGCTCCGCCTCCCTTCGAGAAGCTTCTCGAAAAGGGGCGTGCCCTCACTCCGACCGCCTCATGCCCTGTGTCCACCAATCGCGAGCGAGCTCCTTGCCGCTTCTCGTGCCAGCCTTGGCGGCGCAAAAACGGCGGGAAAACTCGCGCGCCATCCCAGTTCTTTTCACTGGGCCTTCGCTCGACGTTTTCGGACGGTTTTTGCGGTGGAAAGGGTCGTAGCGTGCTCTGTCGGGCCAAAATAACGATAGCGAAAGAAAAACGGCTATCTCAAAGGGTCGCAGCCCGGTGAACACGAAGAATTCCCTTTAAACAACGGTGGGGACCTATCTGCACATAAACTTAGCGTCATAACTGAACTGGGGACCTTTATGGTGTATTGCGAATTTCCACAGCCGTAACACTATTATTATCATTATGCCATTATCATTGGATGGAATTGACCAATTAATTTGTGGTTATAATAATTTTGACCAAAAATTTAACTTGGATGACAGATTCTGGAGTCAGGATTGGAGGAAGATAGCTCAACAACCTAAGGTATACTAATGATGCCACTCTGTTGGCAGAAAGTAAAGAGGACTTGATGAAACTATTGCAGACAGTGAAGAAGGAAAGTGAAAAAGCTGGTTTTTATTTAAACCTCAAAAACATTAAAATCTTGTCAATTGAGAAGATCGACGTGTTCAGAAGGTGTGTTCCATTCCCGATCAGCTTGTAGAGCACTCGCCAAGTGGCTAGCTTGATTTTAAGCACTTCAGTAACCATTTCAATTAAACAGTTGATAAGGAACGGCTGGCTTGGCAAGCAATAGCAAGCTGATTGCTGATGGAACACACCCCCAATGGATAGGGTAAAGGCTGCAACCAAGCAGCCAGAGCTTCGGAAAACAGTGCAGGATAGGAATGTTTGGAGCCATCTGATCATGAATGTCACTAGAAACCGGCCACGACTTAATGGAACTGGATAACTGGTTATAATAGGACGGATAGGTGTGTGGACCAGTGACTGTTCGCCGATACGCAGCCTACGCCGAAGTACATCAGATTTTCTCCAAATTTCCCTCTGGCGAGCATGAAGCAATGCTATAGAACCTTAGGAATACGTTTACGCATCAAATAAAGGTCACAATTGGGCCATAATGGTGTCGGTGGCAATATCTCACATGAAACCATGGCCAGGAGAGGCCCAAATATATGTTATGAACAATCAATATACAGTCCACATATAATGGGATGGCTAAAAAAAGAAGAAAAAAAATCAGACAAGCAATGGGATTCATCATTCATGCGTAAAGACTCATGCAAGCAACTTTGGTAAGTAAGGATGGTTGCCGCTTACCTAGAGCAGAGGCTTAACAAGTCGAGACGGCTGTGATCCGTTTATCTGAGGGGGACGCGATGAGTGTGGAATGCCTCAAACACATTGCATTTCCTCCAAACCTCTTCCAGTTAAATAACGATTGTTTAAAAATGTAACTGTATGTTGGACAGAAATGACTCAATCGTTTGTGGCTATCATGTTTAAGTGTGGAAGGTGTGCCCTATGAAACACCATGATAACCTATTATACACCTCGATACAGACTTCACCTAAAGCGCAAATCCCCCTTGGAGAGAGGGGCAAGTTAAATCGCTACAAGCTTCGGCGTGTGACCCTTCATCCTGTCAAGTTTGGTAGTGATTGGATAAGTAACAATCAAATGTATTGCGGTGAAAAAAGGCAGACAGAGAGACAGACACCAAATTGCATATTTTAGTAAAATATTCCCGGGGATGGCTTTCAAAATCTCCGTGAGGTTCTTCTTTATCATTCCTGTTACTCCAATTATCACTGCTGGTGAAATTTCGACGCTCTTCAATCTTCATCTTCCAAGATCTCTTGATCTCATTTTTGAGGTCCTGGTATTTGGTGATTTTCTTGATTTCTGCATTATTTAAGCTGCATTATTTGAGCGATTTAAAATCGCTGGGTACCGATATCTCAATCAGCAATGCTGTCGTTTCCTTTTTGTTCCTGAGAACGATGTTCGGTCACAAGGCTTTGTTTTCTATGTTCACGCTCAATGGGATCATCAGGTCGTACGTGAGCATGGCGGACTCATTTTCAGTGATTACCCTTTGTTCGTGTTTCCATGAGTTTTCCTGAACTGGGATGTTGAAATTTTTGAGGATACGCCAATTAATCACTTTGCATACCTTGTTGTGCCATTGTGTGTAAAGTTGTTCTGATAGTGTTTTGCAACCCAAAAGCAGGTGACTAGTACTTTCTGTTTCTGTCTTGCAGAACCTATACTTGTCCATCTGGCTCAGTCCCACCATCTTTTTAAATCCATTGGTGTCGTGTCCTTGGTCTTGAACATTTATGATTATTTGTTCTCTATCCAGGTTGAGGACCTCTTCTTAGCCATTCCAAAGAGCCTTCTTTGTCGATTCCAACTCGGTCCAATTCTTTTTTGTATTTTCCTGCTCTTTTGTCATTCTCCCAGTTGTTCGTCTATATTTGTTGATATTTATTTTGTTTTGTTTTTTTACAATTGTTGTGGCTGTATTTGTTGCCATTTCATTTTCCAGTGTGGTATCTTCCATTCACACCTGTTTTTGGAAATTCCTTGCAAGGTGAGTTAGGGATACTTTTTCAGGTTTGTTGTGTTCATGTTTGTTTACAAATTGAATCCAATAGTCTGTTGAGCATTTCACATACTCAGCTCGTCCTGCATTCGTCGCTCTGTGCACCTGGTTGAGTTCCATCAGACCGCTCCCTCCCTATCGTCTCGGCAGGTACATTCTCGGGATGCACTAGTTTTTGTAGAACATTTGGTGGATGGTAAGGAGTTTTCTTGTTTTGATGTCTAACTTATTACCCTGCGCTTGTGAAGCAAAAAGTAAGGATCAGGTAAAGCGATTGGTAGCGTACATACGTATATCGTACGCACATCATACATGTGTGCATTTTGTTAAGAGCGTACATCAACAACCGTTCAGCAGAGGAAATTGAAACTTTACCACGTGACATGACCATGTGATATAGCGATCACTCTTTTGAAGTCAACATCGGCCAAAAGGTCAACATCGGCCAAAATTTCTAAAATTGTCAATTTTCATACGATTGACTTGAAATTTGAACAGGATTTCATATGTGGTCACTGAATTAAACCACCAACTAGATTTTGATGTCAACATCGGCCAAAAGATCAACTTGGCCAAAATTTCTAAAATATATATAATATATCAAAAAGTTGTGGATGAGTTGTGACAAAACAAGGTGGATTTGAGTTGGTTCGGTGACAACAACAAGCCAATTACATTTTGGTTCAGGTTCAAATCCAGATCTGGCCTATCAGTGGGTTCTCCACTGGATCACATCTACTATAATAGCTCTATGACTGGCACTTTTGCGGATATACAGTAATCGATACGTACTACTCAGAGCATGTTGCAACCTGTGTTCCCCTACTAGTCCAGGAGCTAGGTGACTTTTATTCAACATGGAAGGTGCAATGTTAACGGTGCCGATGTGTAGAGTAGGGTTGGCAGATCCCAGAAACCCAATCTTAAGTTGCGCCATGGTGGGTGTGGTAGGTGGCGCCACCCAAATCCAAGATGGCTGTTTCGATATAGGCTAAAACAATATTGTCATACTCAAGTAAACTTGCCGATTCCAATGATCTTGGTATGCATTCTGATAGTTTGGTATGCCCAATCTAATGGAGAGGGTGTCATTATCATCCAAAGTCAATGTATGAGATAAGGTCAATATCATAGGTTTTTGGCCAATTTTATGCTGTTTGATCCTTGACCCCTTGATTGCAAAGGTCAAATCTGATGATGAATGTGATCATACTGATGATATTATAACTTATATGATATCTTGTGAATCTTTTTTGTGGAAAGTTATTTGAGGTGGAACCTTAATTCTTTATTCGATAATATTATAAAAATATGATAGTGAGTGATAATTCACTAAATTTCGATATAATATTATGGTTATATTGTTTAATTGTACATGGATTTGATGAAATTGATCATGAATTTAATAGGGGTGTGAAGTATGAATTTTGAATATATGAATGAATATGATATGGTGGTGAAATACTGGATGATTTTATGAGTGATAATTTTGAAATTATTGAATTCAATGGTTTGAAATTATTTAATGATTTATTTTATTGAGGAGATATTTTGATTTTCGTTGACGTATGGATTTACTTTGAGAGTGGATTTGGTGATGAATATTTTGGATATGATAATTTTTCCCATTACATGATTTCCTATTAGTGCCTAAAGTGCAAATACCAATCCAGTGTTTATTTGACAGGGATAAGTACATGAATGAAAAAATATAACCTTAAGGTCCACGCCTCACTGACCCGATCGACCCCAACCTGCCCCTGACCGGGCCACCCGAACTGCCCCCACCCCCCCGAGCATCTGTCGGGGACAGTCGACTATGCTTGGATGCGGTCGTCGAGTTTACAACATGATCAAAATTGTGGGTTGGTTGGTAGGTCAGTGTCATAACCCTCTCCTCTGGGCCTCTCCTCATGCCCTCTTCTCCCCCTCTCCTCATGCCCTCTCTCCCCCTCTCTTGGAGGAGAGGAGAAAGGGAGAGGAGAGGGAGGAGGAAATGGGGGAGGAGAGGCCGGATGAGGAGAGGCCAGGATGAGGAGAGGCCAGGATGAGGAGAGGGGGAGGAGGGGAGGGGGAAAGAGGGTGGAGAGCAAAGAGGAAAGGAGAGAGGCTGGGATGAGGAGAGGCCGGAGGAGAGCCTGGAGGAGGAGAGGGAAGAGAAGGAGAGAGAAGACTGGCCTCCGACCTGCCAGACCCGCCACCCTCCCTCACCTGCCAGATGTGGCAGTCGGTCCAGTCGGCCCAGTCGGCCCAGGTCGGGCAGGTCGGTGGGCAGTTCGAGTGGCCGGTCGGGGCTGGTCGGGGCAGATATGGCCAGTGGTGAGGCCTTAAGAATAGGATTTGTGTGGAAACCTTACTTAAGAACAAGGTTAATTAGATTATAGGTATGGCAGATTTTACATATATAGTAATTTGTAACCATTACATTGTCATTATCACAAAGTTAGATCTAGTGACTTGGCATTTTATATAATTTGTACCATCAAAATGTGTTCTGATTGGAAAATGTGAGTCTTAAAAAAAGAAGAAAAAATTAATTTTCAAATAAATTTATTTTGACCACCTGCATGAATTTTTCTGGAAAATAAACAAATTGTAATTGTTATGGTTTGCATGACAATGCCCCACTACAATCTGTTTCTATATATTACCTAACCTATTTACCACCACCATGCATATATACATATAGAACTAATCTACCATTTCTATAAATTTAGGGATCTATTTTATCTATCACCACCATGGATATGCATAATTGACTAATTAAAATAAAACCACATTGAGAAAATTCTGTTTTTATACTGACAGGGTTGGTTTAAGTTCAATGAATGGTATTGTGTTGTTATCAGAGTTAGTCTTCATCTGAGGATAGACCGTCTTCATCTGATGAAGATACATTGAGGTCATCATTAGAGCTTTCTTGATGTGAGTGATCCTCTTCCTCTGGGACCAGTGACTCTGGGAGCTGTTGACCATCAAACCAAATGATTTCATACTGCTCTTCATGCAACTCCCAGCCATCATTGAAGATGGATGCTGATTTAATTCTGATAAATCAGCATTGCCCACATCTTTGCTACAAATGATGACCGTTTTATGTGTTGGGAATTTCTGATTCGCAGGGAGGAATCATGCTACCATCAATTCCCTTCAGCTTTGCTAGTGCATTCCGAGATCTACTTTGGTCCATACGCCTTTTCAAAGACATTATAGCGATGGTAATTCCAGTGACATGACTTTTCCCTCAGCCCCATACATCTGAGCTGTATATGTCTTAAGGATTTATATGTCCGGGTCAGTCAGCGAACCTCTAGCCATTGTGAAAATGTAATGTTTATGGCTGTGACCTTGACCCCTTGATTCAAGGTCAAATCTGATGGCATGAAATGATTCCCCATACATGATTTCTCTTAGTGCCTAATAAATGCCTAAGCCCTCAGACCAATATTTAAAACATTACAGGACTATTTAAAAAAGGGGGGGGGGGACCCATTCCCAGAAATGGAGGAATTCCCCTTTAGGCCAAAAATAGTCAAATTTCCGATCTATTTTGCACTAGATTTCTTATTTCCTCATAAAAACATTCCATTTTGTTAGTTATACATGTTCTTGGTACTGTTATGCATTATATTTATACATATTTCATGTGCAAGTCTTTCAAAAATGCTTTTCTTTAATTTTATTTTTATTGTCTTCTTATCTTTTGATTTTCTTTTTTTTTATTGTTTTTTTTTTGTTTTTGTTTTTTTTTTCTTTTTCTTATTCAGTTTGATTTTCTACTTACTATTTTGTAATTTTGGTTTATTGATGTTTATTTTTTCTTCTTTTTCTTATTTTTTTTATATTCTTGTTTTTTTGTTTTGTGTTTTAATTATAATTTTTTTCTTGTTTTATTATTCTTTTTTGTTTTGTTTATTTCCTTTTTTTTTTTTTTTTTTTTTTAGGTTTTTTTATTTTTTTTTTTTATTTTATTTATCTTTTTTTTTTTTTTATTTTGGATTTTCTTTTGTTTTTTTTATGTTTTTTATTTTTTTTTTTTTTATTTTTTTTTTTTTATTTTTGATTTATTTTTTTTGTATTTTTGTTCTTATTTTTGGCTTTTTTTTTTTTATTCTGTTTTTTTTATCTTTTTTTTGTTTTTTGGCTATTCTTTATTTTTTTTTTGTTTTTTTATTTTGTGTTTTTATTTAATTTTGTTTTATTTTTTTTTTTTTTGCTTTTTTTTTTCTTTTCTTAAAATGTTTTCAAACATTCTTACCTTATTTATTTGTGCAAGTTGCTGACACTACTGCATGACACTTGAATTGTCAGAAATTTGTCACCATGGACATAAGGGGGGTGATCCCAAATCGATTTATAGCTTACATTAATATGCCTATAACTATTTAAATACTTGTCTGAGAGCTTAGGTATGTATTGGGTACTAATAGGAAATCATGTATGGGGAATCATTTCATGTCATCAGATTTGACCTTGAATCAAAGGGTCAAGGTCAAACAGGCATAAAATTGACCAAAAACTGTGATATTGACCTTTATCTCATGACATTGACCTTGGATGATAATGACACCCTCTCCATTAGATTGGGCATACCCAAAATTATCAGAATGCATACCAAGATCATTGGAATCGGCCTAGTATTACTTGATGTATGACAATATTGGTTTTAGCCTATATCGAAACAGCCACCTTGGATTTGGGTGGCGCCACCTACCACACCCACCACTGGCGCAACTTAAGAATTGGGTTTCTGGGATCTGCCAACCCTACTCTATACCACTGGCACCCTTAAACATCTGCACCTTCCATGTTGAATAAAAGTCACCTAGCTCCTGCTCTATACCTGTATAGTCTACATCACAGTCAAGACAATCCACTGAAGGAGAAGTTTCTTGTCACAGCTGTAATAAGGTTTGATAAAAATGACCATCATGCGTCACATGGTCTGCCAGCCATATTGGATCTAAGGGAAAATCTTTCAAAATCTTCGGAGGAGAAACCACTTAACCGATCAATGCAAAATTTAACTAATTGATCAACTACCAATGGGAAATATGGTTTGATAAAGATGACATCATCGGTCACATGGTCTGGCAGATATATTGGATCAAAGAAAAAAATAACCTCTAAAACCAAAATAGTAGGCTTGCACCAAGTCCTTCTCAAGACTGCACAGGGTATGTATTCTATGTATACCATCCAGTTGATTTCTGATTGGGGCAAGTTTATTATTCCACAGCTGTATTGGAACACTGATACTGCGAGTTGGTTTACGGCTTTGATTTTGTTTCTTGGGGAGAGGCATGTTTTCAGGGTCAGCTTCGTTCTACGTAGGTATTCCTTGGCGAATGTTTTTGCGTATTTGTTATTTGTTTGGTGGTCCTCTTCTACTCCGAGGCATTTGTATGATGCTTTGTTTTCTAACTGCTATATTGTTATTTCAAGGGCAATTTTTATGTTGTCTGGTTTGGGGGGGGGGGGTTTACCTTGTACAAATGTGCATTTGGTACACTGATTTAATCTAAATTCCATTTGAATGTCCTCAGAGAACCGTTTTACTTGTGTTAGCTGTTCTGTCAATTTTTCATCATTCGGTGCGAAGATCATCCATGTATAGTAGGTGTGTCACCTCTCCTGTTTCTTTGGATGTTCTTCTATTGGTTGTTTTGGTGTATCCGTATCCTTGTTTGTTTATGTGGTTACTCAGTGGGTCTAGAGCCAGACAAAACAAGGTGGAGGGGGGGGTGGTGGGAAGGAAAGATGGTCTCCCTGGAAGATCCCATGCCGTATCTTCACATCTGGTATTTTCATTTCCTTCTGAGTGTTGTAATATCAATATGGGAATTCCAGAGCTCCATTGCTTCTCAATCAGTTTGATTACTTGGGGATTGATTTTGTATATTTGCACGCATTTTATCATCCACGAATGTGGGACACTGTTGAATGAAAGCTTTCTTGTGGTCTATCCAGGTGGTGGACAAGGTGGTTCTTTTCAATAGTGTGTGCGTGTGTGTGTGTGTGTGTGTGTGTGTGTGTGTGTGTGTGTGTGTGTGTGTGTGTCTCCATTATTCTAAAGGGTTACTGCTGTCGTAGAGTAATATCAAGGTATCTTTGGAAAGGAACTCGTAATAGACATCCACAACCATCCTTGACCATGTTGTGGGACGTCGACCGAGGCCCTCACTCTTTCTTTCTGCCGCCTTGCATTTCACCATTGTTACAGCGCGGCGACATCGCGCTGTTATATAATTGGCTACTCTGTCCTGTGTCTTCTGTCACACTTATTGTTGGGTGTGTGTGGCGGAGATTGCCGGTGGATTGTGGGCGGAGATTGCCGGGTGTATTGTGGACAGAGATTACCGGGTGTATTGTGGCGGAGATGGCTGGGTGGATTGTGGGCGGAGATTGCCGGGTGAATTGTGGCGGGGTTAATGCGGAAGAGCGACGTTTTTTGTGCTGAATCGTTTTTCTGTGTGACGCCAGAAGTTGATTTTCTGAGCAGGAAGTGATTATCTTCCTGTCGTTAGTTGTTGACGCGCAGCGTTGTAACTCTCGTAACAGCGCGGCGACATCGCGCTATATAAGTGGCTATTCTGTCCTGTGTCTTCTGTCACGTCTTCTGTCAACATTATGGCCCATACGTCCCTTTGATCTGAGGGCTATAAATATAAATTTGTCCAACGTCACAACTCTTCTCATCAAGCATGCTAATTCACCGTGTCTACATTTAAATTTTATAACTGCAAAATTGTTTCATCATTCTTAAAGGGGCTGTCACACCTTGACGTTTTAGCCAGCGTATGGCAACGTATCAAAATGTATGTAAAACGCTGGCGTACGCTGAACTATTGATGTTTTTTTAAAGTTTTTGGCGTATTCACAACGAGTTGGACGTATGCATAACGTATTAGTAACGTACACAGAACGTTTCGATAACTTATACCAACGAATGCTTAGCGTGTTGTCGGTGTTCACAACGTATGCCCAACGATAGTCTAACGTATGCATAGCGCGTGGCAGAGTATCGCCGACAATCACGTGGTGTAGCCTATTAAAAGGCTGCCGCTCAACGATTGAAATCATAACCGCACTAGACATCGAAGTGTCAAGGCCCTGTCACACCTTGACGTTTTAGCCAGCGTATGCCGACATATGAAAAATTTGCCAAATATGCTGGCACACGTCGAATACGTTATGGGTAAGTTTTGTATACGTTAAGAGCACGCTGAAGCACGCTGGCATACGTCGTATTACGCCGAGCACGTCGACAAATTTTAAGCATGCTGAAAATTTTTCGATGATATGCCAGCATATGACTCACATTTTCCGCATACGCTGGCCATAAGTTGTAGGCACGTTATGCGATCGTTGACACACGTCGACACACGTTACTTGTAAGTTACTCATAAGTCGAAACACGTCGAGGTAATGTTTAGCGTACCCGAAACTTATTTCTAACCTATGAGTAACTGCTTTGAACCTATGTATCTCCTTAACTGATCGCTAAACGTGATCGTCGACGATCACGTGGCGTAGGTATCATAGGCTGCCGCTCAACTATTTAAATCACAACTGCACTAGAAATCAAAGTGTCAACATCACAGCATGCCGAAGATAAAAAAAAAAAACAAAAAAAAACATGGAGTCTGGAACACTGACGGTTCCTCCTGTGAAGCCCATTTTATATACCAATTCCCCTAAACGCTGCCAATACGCCATATACGGTAGCTGGAAGTTAGAAACACGTTCAGTAAGTTCTGTGGTCGTCCGGAAGACGTCAAATACGTTACATACGTCAATATGCATTGGAGATACGTTACACATAGGTTCAAAGCACGTTACTCATAGGTTAGAAATAAGTTTCGGGTACGCTAAACATTACCTCGACGTGTTTCGACTTATGAGTAACTTACAAGTAACGTGTGTCGACGTGTGTCAACGATCGCGCAATGTGCCTACAACTTATGGCCAGCGTATGCGGAACGTGTGAGTCATATGCTGGCATACGTCGAAAAATTTTGAGCTGTTAAAATTTGTCGACGAGCTCGGCTACTACGATGTATGCCAGCGTGCTTCAGCGTGCTCTTAACGTATACAAAACTACCCGTACCGTATTCGACATTGTGCCGCGTTTTTAGACAAATTTTTCATACGTCGGCATACGCTGGCTAAATCGTCAAGGTGTGACAGCCCCTTAACCTAGACTTTTACTGCCCCCAGCCGCGCGATATCGAAGTATTCGCTTCTTGTTTTCTTTTAAATTTGTTTTCTTCACAACTGCTTGACCAAGTGACCTAAAATTTTCAACATTGAAGTGCCTATCCATGGAGAAGTTTTTAAAACAGTTACATGATGATTGGATGGAAAATGTGGCCAGTGTTCAAAAAAGTCTGTTTTCTGTATGCATGGGTTGCAGGGTGTTTCACGTATCAGGAATATACGGTCTCGGCAGAATCACCGATTTACTTGAAATAAAGATTTGAAAGGAGTAAAACGTTGTGCCCGTTGAACCACAAAAAACGCCTTTTTGCAGGCCTTGGAGCTTAAGATGGCAATTCCAATGATACCGTTTTTATTTTTCTATGACAGCAGCAATCCTTTGAAAAAAAAGTGTGACAGACATGGAAGGAGCACACAAAATCATGTATGGTAATACTTCTCAAAGCAATAGAAAAATATATAAAAGTAGGGGGTAGAAGCACACAAACAACAATAACCGTTTTTCCACAATTACGCAAAGATCGGAATTTATAGTTTTCTGTGACATCACTATATCTGGGCATTGTTCAGTAAACCACCATTTGGAGGAGATGCGAAATGAACAAAAGAACGTACAAAAGTGATCATTGATGTGTTGTTTTTAAATGTGCGGTGATGACTTCGGAAGCCGTTCCAAACTATTTTGCATTTGACGAATTGTCTTGCCTTTGACCATTCTCTTCCATAATGGTGGACAGCCCATGTACCATATGTGGAGTGATGTCACAATGAAACTCTCAATTCCTGTCAGAAAAGCGACGGGTTTTATATGCCAGGAATACGAAAACAGCATATTTACAAAAATAAGCTACTTCATAGCTCACATATTTGCAGATAGTTTAAGATAATCATGGAATGATTACATAAGAAGGCCTTTATTATTAACACTCTTCAACTGCACAAAATAAATCTCTTCTGGCATTGTGGGAGTGAGGGGGCATACAGTAGGTGGGGATTGGTCTGTATTATCTTTAATATAGAGTAGGTGGCGCTATTGGACAAAACATTTCCACACTCAAAGGTCACGGTTGGGCATTTCCAAACAAATTGTGTTTTTTTTTTATTGCATAAATAGATCATTAATTTATTGTTAAAAAATATAAAATAGAATAAAACAATGGGCGACACTGGCGTAATGCCAGTCGCTGAGGCAATTGCAGCAACACTTAGCCACTTATCATTGGCATTGTTTCTTCGGTGGCACAGTTTGGTTATTGATGTTTTTGGCAAATTTTCAGATAGCAGTCATATTGTTATCAAAATCTTCAAACAGCGTGTTGTGAAACAGTAGCTCATTCAGAAACATGGATCGCTCGTATATCGTGAGACCACAATGGCCTGTGAAAGCTTGTCAAGCATTTGATAGACTTTGATAGAAGGAAGGGAGTGAAGAGAAATCAACCTTGGTCAAATCCATTAAGAAAAGCTCCTTAGCATGACCAAAATTCTCAACTTGGCCCAAAGTAAGGTTTGCAAGGTTCCTCCAAGGTAAAAGTGGTTCATGTAAAAAGGACCGTACGTACGAAGACTCTGCTGACGATCTCAAAGTTAAGTTTCCGGTCATTATCTGTCCCATTTTAACTGTTTATTCTCTCACCTACATGTTACTGTATGTGTTCCTAGTTCGGTTTCGTTTCAAAAATCGTGCTATTTTGTGAGTTTTTGTCGACTTTGTCTTACCGGACGCTTGAGCCTACCCTTGAGGCTTGAGGCCTACCGGTTACCCTCGGTGAATCGTGTTTTGTTTTTTCTCCCCATTACCTTCAATTTCTATCTTCCCCACTTTCCTAAGTCCCCCAACTAATCCCTCCCAACTAATTACTCTATTTCTTATCCTAAATCAAAAACAAACAAACAAAAAAAACAAAAAACGCTACCTTTCTCCTTCCTCACTCACGACTCTCGATTCTTCTTCTTCTTCCTCTACCTCTTCCTCTTCCTCTTCCTCTTCTTTCTCTTCTCTTCCCTCTTCTTTCTTCCTCTATTTTTCTACAACACTCCATGACCTAATCTGTTGAAAACTCTCTCAAACATTAATAATAACTAGTGCGTGCCCATAGGGGCGGGCCGTAGGTGTGTGCCAGTATGTGCAGCTTTGTGCCTGCAGTATCAGGTCCCAGCATCAATTGTGACGTCATATCAAACGAAGAAGAAAGAATTGTGATGCCCCCTCTCTCTCGCCCCCTCTCTCCCCCCCTCCTCTGTCCACCTCCTCTCTCGCCCCACCTCTCTCCCTCCCCTCTCTTGCCCCCCCTCTTTCCCCCCTCCTCTCTCCCCCCTCCTCTGTCCCCCTCCTCTGTCCCCCCTCCTCTCTCCCCCTCCTCTGTCCCCCCTCCTCTCTCCCTCCTCCTCTGTCCCGCCTCCACTCTCGCTCCCCTCTCTTCCCCTCTCTCGCCCTTCTCTCTCCCCCTCCTCTCTCCCTTCTCTTGCCCCCCATCTCACCCCCTCTCTGCCCTTCTCTCTCCCCCCTCTCTCTGTCCCCCTCCTCTCTCCCTCCCCTCTCCTCTTGCCCCCCCTCTCACCCCCTCTCTCACCCTTCTCTCTCCCCCTCCTCTCTCCATTCTCTTGCCCCCCTCTCACCCCCCTCTCACCCTTCTCTCTCCCCCCCCTCCCCTCTCTCCCCTCTCTTGCCCCCCCTTTCACCCCCTCTCTCGCCCTTCTCTCTCCCCCTCCTCTCTTGCCCCCCCTTTCACCCCCCTCTCTCCCTTCTCTCCCCCTCCCTCTCTCCCTTCTCTCTCCCCTCCCTCTCGCCCTTCTCTCTCCCCCCCCTCCTCTCGCTCCTTCCCCCTCCCCCTCCCTCTCCCCTCCCCTCTCAACCCCTCCTCTCTCCCTCCCCTCTCACCCCTCCTCTCTCCCCCCTCCTCTCTCTCGCCCCCTCTCTCACCCCCCTCTCTCCCCCTCCTCCCTCTCTCCCCCTCCTCTGTCCGCCTCCTCTCTCCCTCCCCTCTCTGCCCCCCCTCACCACCCTCTCTCTCCCCCCTCCTCTCTCGTCACTCTCTTTGTAAATGTATTCACAAATGTTCTACCAAGCACAACGATTAATTCCAACGTTGGGAAAAAACAGATTTCAAACCTTGGGAAACAGCTGTTTCCCTCGGGAAAATTCAAACCTTGGGATTAATTAATAATTTGAATAATAATCAAACCTTGGGAGTTTGGCACATACCCAGGTATGGCACATACCCAGGAGAAAGGCACATACCAGGTCCCCAGTGTCGATTGTGACGTCATACCAAAGAAGAAGAAGAATTGTGACGTCAATCCTTCAAAAAAAAATTTTTAATTAATAAAAATAAACATTAATTGTGACGTCATTCGTGATGTCATAGCACCGTGTCCTGTCATTGGTTCACAGATACATGCCGTAACTTGGGAACCGCTCGTCCGATCGATATCAAACCTCGAAAAGGCACATCCGCGGGTCCCCGGCAATATTCCTGGCAAGTTTCAATCCGATCAGACCGGTGGTCGTCCGGTATTAATAATTGGGAAAAATTGGCATGATAAGGTGAGAAGGTGGAACGACACCTTCAGCTGCCATATATACACCTTTTAAACACTGAAAAAGCAGTAAAATGGCCGTAACTTGGGAACCGCTCGTCCGATCGATCTCAAACCTTGAAAAGGCACATCCGCGGGCCCGGCAATATTCCTCGCAAGTTTCAATGGGATCGACCGGCGGTCGTCGAGAACGGCGGTCGCAGACAAACAGACACACAGAGATTGCTGGAATTATAGATAGACTAGTGCGGGCCCGTGGGGCGGGCCCGTAGGGGCGGGACCGTAGGGGCGGGCCCGTAGGGGCGGGACCGTAGGGGCGTGCCAGTATGTGCAGCTTCGTGCCTGCAGTATCAGGTCCCCAGCATCAATTGTGACGTCATATCAAATGAAGAAGAAGAATTGTGACGCCCCCTCTCTCTCGCCCCCCCACCTCTCCCCCCTCTCTCCCCCCTCCTCTCTCCCCCTCCTCTGTCCCCCCTCCTCTCTCCCCTTTCCTCTCCCCCCTCTCTCACCCTTCTCTCTCCCCCCTCTCTCACCCTTCTCTCTCCCCCCTCTCTCCCTCTTCCTCTCTCCCCCTTCCTCTCTCGCCCCTGTCTCTGTAAATGTATTCACAAATGTCTACCAAGCACAACAATAATAATAAATAATAAGGCACATACTCAGGTCCCCAGTGTTGATTGGACGTCATACCAAACGAAGAAGAAAAAGAATTGTGACGTCAATTGTGGCCAAATTTTTTTAAAAAATAAATAAATAATTAAACAAAACATTAATTGTGACGTCATTCGTGATGTCATAGCACCGTGTCCTGTCATTGGTTGACAGATAAATGGCCGTAACTTGGGAACCACTTTGCCGATTGATATCAAACCTTGAAAAGGCACATCCGCGGGGCCCCGGCAATATTCCTGGCAAGTTTCAATCCGATTGGACCGGTGGTCGTCTGGTTATTAATAATTTGGGAGAAAATGGCATGATAAGGTGAGAAGGTGGAACGACACCTTCAGCTGCCATATATACACCTTTTCAACACTGAAAAAAGCAATAAAAATGGCCGAACTTGGAACCGCTCGTCCGATCGATATCAAACCTCGAAAAGGCACATCTGCGGGCCCCGGCAATATTCCTAGCAAGTTTCAATCAGATCGGACCGGCGGTCATCGAGAAACGGCGGTCGCAGACAAACAAACAGACAGACAGACACACAGAGATTGCTGGAATTATAGATAGACTAGTACGAGCCCGTAGGGGCGGGCCAGTATGTGCAGCCCTCTTCGCCCCCCTCTCTCGCCCCCTCTCTCGCCCCCCTCCCCCTCCTCTCTTGCCCCCCTCTCTCACCCTTCTCTCTCCCCCCCTCTCTCGCCCTTCTCTCTCCCCCCCCCCCTCTCTCGCCCTTCTCTCTCCCCCCCCCCTCTCTCCCTTCTCCTCCTCTCCCCCTCCTCTCTCGCCCCTCTCTCTGTAAATGTATTCACAAATGTCTACCAAGCACAAAATAATAATAATAACTAATAAGCACATACTCAGGTCCCCAGTGTCGATTGTGACGTCATACCAAACGAAGAAGAAAAGAATTTTGACGTCAATCGTGCCAAAAATGAATAAATAAATAATTAAACAAACATTAATTGTGACGTCATTTGTGATGTCATAGCACCGTGTCCTGTCATTGGTTGACAGATAAATGCCGTAACTTGGGAACCGCTTTCCGATTGAATTCAAACCTTGAAAAGGCACATGCGCGGTCCGCAATATTCCTGGCAAGTTTCCATCCGATCGACCGGTGGTCGTCTGGTTATTAATAATTTGGGGAAAATGCATGATAAGGTGAGAGGTGAACGACACCTTCAGCTGCCATATATACACCTTTTCAACACTGAAAAAGCAATAAAATGGCCGTAACTTGGGAACCGCTCGTCGATCGACATCAAACCTCAAAAAGGCACATCCGAGGGTCGCCGGCAATATTCCTGGCAAGTTTCAATGAGATCGGACCGGCGGTCGTCGAGAAACGGCGGTCGCAGACAGACAAACAGACAGACAAACAGACAGACACACACACAGAGATTGCTGAATTATAGATAGAAAAAAAACGACTCTTATAATGCTTCTCTTCCTCTTTCATACTGTTGTACTCTTTACTGTATTCAAATGCACTACTCTTCTACTATTTAAACAGACTGCTCTCAAACGACCTTTCCTTCATACCTTGCCAAAAAATCCAACTGTTACAGCGTTCTTCTCTCCATTCTCTGAATTCGCCTTTATTGCATCCATCAAGAAATGTTAAATCCATCTCTGACCTAAAATTTTAAAACCCATTGCTATGATGTTCGCTTTCCATAACCATTCTTTTTTTCCAACTTCAGTGCAACTCACCCCTCTCACCCTCACTCTCAAAGCAACCATCCCACTCTTCTCCCTCCAACCTCCTTCTCACCTCTCTCAAAAACCCCCCTCACCTTTCTCCCACCATTCATCCCCCTCACTCATCCTTCTCAAAATTGCCCCCCTCTCATCCACCAAAGCTGCCTCCTTCCACTGCCATCTCACCTCCATCTCTTCACTCCACCTCCTCAAATCCTCAACTGCCTTCCCCCTCTCTGTCCCCCTCTCCCCCATCACCACAGAGCCTTTTCTCCTCCTCATCCGACCGCCTCCCCAGCTATTCTGCAATCCCCCACACTCTTTCAACAACCCTCCTTACCTACCCACTCTCCCTTGTCCTACCCCCCCCTCCCCCCCCACCCCTGCACGCCAAAGCCTCCTCCCTCCCTCTTCATTAAAAATGTGGACCTCAAATATCCGGGCCTTCGCTCAAACCTTTCAGATCTTCCATACAGGTTCCACTGACAAACCAGACATAATCTGCCAACAGAAACTTTCCTCCCTTAGAGTGTCTGACTCAAGTATCTCTCCCTGGTTACTCCTCCTCCGTATGACAGACCTGAGCCTCGTCCTGGTGGAGGAGTTGCTCTCTTCATCAAAGACTCTATTCCTCACTCCCCCACACCCCAGGAATACTCTGGCTACGGCTTCCCCTCCACTCCCACCTCATGTTTATATTGTACTGTACCGTCCACCTAACATGATGACTCCATCTACACCTCACTATCTGAAAACATGGACCAACTTCTATCTTCTATCCAAACTCTCTCTTCCTCATATGTGGCGACTTCAATAGTCATCATGCCAGTTGGCTAGGTGTGGGTACCTCTCTCACCTGTCATGGCACCTCAGCAAAAGCTTTCTGCAACTCATTGGACTGACTCAATTGGTCAACGTTCCTACCGGATCTCAACCAATGGTACTCCATCTCTTCTGGATCTGATTTGACAAATTTCCCTGACAATATCTGCTGCTCTTCCTCCGCTCCAATCGTTCTTCTGACCACATCCTTGTCAAAGTGAAAACTCTCTGGCTATTACAGAGAACCACCTCACCCCATCAGTCTGGCATTTCACTCAAGCTGACTGGCAGGGTCTCCAAGCAGCCATCAAACTTATAGACTGGTCTCCTATCACTACTTTCTCCAACATCAACTCATCCTGGGAATTCTTTCAAAGAAACTTGCTCTCCCTCATGCACAATTTATCCCCTCTCTCTTCAGTTTCCTAACCTTCCTCCCACCCTTGGTTCACTGAAGCTTGTGGTGAGGCAGTTGTCCTGAAACACTGTCTTTGCCTCATGGAAAGCAAACCCAACTGAGGCAATCTCAATTCCTTCCAAAAGCTCAGAACAAGTGTGTATCTACCCTCAGGAGAGCCAGAAAACACAATCTTTCTCATCTCAAGTCTGAACTTCAACCTCTCTCCCTCCTCAAAATCCTGGTGGCTCCAATCAAATCTGTTTCTGGTGTATTTTCCCTCTATCCCCCCTTACCTCAAATGGCCGCACTGCTGATACCCACGTGAAAAAGCTGAATGCCTAAACTCGGTGTTTGCAGCTAAATCTTGTGTCCAAAACCCATCACTTCTCTACCCAGCTTACCAGTCCACCCAACTGTCCCTGACTCTGTGTCCTTTTCTCCTGACAAGGTGGAGAGCTTGCTGTCAAACCTCACTCAGATTCTGCAACCGGTCCAGACGGCTCAGCCCACGTTCCTCAAAGCCTGCTCTTCTGCTCTTGCTCACCCTCTCTATGTTCTATTCACCTCTCATTTGCTCAAGGTCATCTGCCATCTGCTTGGAAATCAGCAAACATCACTGCCCCAAAAAAAGGTGCAAAAACAGATCCCTGCAACTACAGACCAATCAGCCTTCTCCCAATCATCAGCAAGGTTATGGAATCATCATCGCTTCAGACATCAAATCCTTCCTCTTCTCCAATGGTTGATTTCTGATCATCAATTTGGTTTCAGACCAGGTCACTCTACCCTGGATATGCTGCTTCTGCTCTCCCAACAATGGATGGAAGTCCTCAATGCCAGACATGAAATCCGAGCCGTATCCCTGGACATATACGTGCTTTTGACACAGTCTGGCACCCTGCCCTGTCACCACACTCTCTTCCTATGGTATCCAAGGCCATCTCCACTCATGCTCGCAGACTTCTCTCTATCGCAGTCACCGTGTGGCCCTAAATGGAGTTTGTTCATCCCCCCTTCCTGTCCAGGCTGGAAGTTCCTCAAGGTAGCCTTCTGGGCCCTGTTCTTTTTCTGGTTTTCATCAATGATCTCTCTGACTCTCTGGAAAATCCTCTATATCTCTTTGCGGATGACTCCACCCTCTGCCGTACCATCAGTCATCCCTCAGACCGGCAAGCAGCAGCTTCTTCACTCACTGCTTATCTGGATAAAATCACAAACTGGTGCAACACTTGGAACACTCTTCAATCCGGACAAATCTCCACACTCTCACTATGTCTCTTCGAAAGGACCGTTTAGAACCCCCCCCCCCCCCCATCCACTTTCTCAACAATCCTCTTGAAGAAGTCCTTTCTCTCAAGCTTCTGGGTCTCACTATCTGCCATGACCTTTCCTGGGAAAGCCACATTTCAAACCTCGCCTCCAAAGCCAGTCGCCGACTGGGAATCCTCCATCGTGCAAAGTCCTTCCTTGGCCCACCTGAGCTCCTGACCACTTACAAAGCTTTTGTCCGCAGCCTGATGGAGTACTGCTCTCCCTCTGGCTGGTGCTCCTGCCTCCCACCTTTTCGCTTCACGCTGTAGAAACCAAGGCATTCGGATCATTGGCATCTCCCGCAATGAGGCTGAGTCTTTGGCCTCTCACTCCATCACCGCAGGTGGTCTGTGTCTTTCTGTCTTCTACCTTCTTCTCTCCGCTCGCCCCCCTCCTCTCTCTGAGATTTGTCCCCACCACATTTCCGCAGGCGCTCAAGGTCCGCCACAACCCCCTTCTGGTAAAACTACCAAAATCACGAATCACTGCTCACCTTCACTCTTTCATTCCTCTTTTTTCCCCTTTGGAATAAACTGCCTCATCTATTCATTCCCATTCTTCCCTCCAGGCCTTCAAACAAGTGTTCACCACCACCTCTTATCATCCCCCATCCAAATCCTCAATCTTTTCTACCCCCGATAATCCACCCAAGCCCACCTCCTTCAAATTCCCTGCTTCCTTCCTGAAAGTCCCTGTAATGTCCATCTTCTATTCCCCATGTTCCCGTCCCATCCCTCTCCCTTCCACAGATTCTAATGTCTCTTTCCCCACTGTTTTGTCCTTCCACTCCTCCCCTCCTGTCTCATGCCCCCTTGATGTGCATTGTGTGTTAGCTCTCATACGAGCCTCGACAAGGTATACAAAAAAAAAAGACAGAAGGCCATAATTCGGCACTTTAGGGTTGACAAGTCTAACAATATTAACAAGCTGCAGTAACAGAAACGTGCTAAATATTTCTATGACTGGGATGCAAAGAGCTAATGCCATTATTACCGGGGGATAGCATTCGTGTACAGTGTAACAAGACCTGGTAACCAGTGATCATTATGGCGAAACATCAAACACCACATTCCTACGTCATCACCACTCCAGAGGGGCATGTGTACCGGCGAAACCATAGGCATCTCCACAGAATGGATGAAGCTCCTTCGCCCGATGCTACACTGCCCGAGGAATTTCAATAAGAGGAGACCGTTTTGGTACTGGAGTCTTTCCCGGGAAAAACACAGCAGCACACTCCAATGCACTGTACTTCCCCACACTTCCGACGCTCTTCTCGCATCACTAGACGTCCAGAGCATTTCAAAGACTATGTGATGGTTGATGATTGATTTCTATAGCTAATTTGGATGCGGATGATATTGTTTTTTGTTTGTTGTAGTTTTCATGCTTCTGGGGTTGTTTGTTGTAGTTTTCATCCATTTAAATAGTGATTCATATGTACATTAGAGGGGAGGATGTTGTGGGTGTTGCTACTAGATGTTGTAGATCTACTACTACTACTACTCAGCGGACGCATCCGAGATAGAGTTCACAATGAGGCGCCGCGAGTCTTTGTCCATCATCAGTGTCTGCAAGTCCGCGATGTCATGCTGGATATCCCTTGCTCCGCAGTCGATGTAGTTCAGTGGCCTTCTTCCTCTGGTTGGGCAAGGCAATCTCAAGCAGATCATGTCAGAATATAATTTGGTCTTTGGCCAGAAAACTGTGCACCTAGAAAAACGTGGTTCTGCGACGAGCTACAATGGTAGAAATGGGTGGTATGTCTCCGTAGATCTCTGCTTTTGTCCTGTGTTCCCACTAGCTGATGTTCTGTACTCTCATAAGAAGCCGAGTATATGTGCCATCAAGCCGGTCCTGCAGGGCCTTCTCATGGTCCATGTCTCTGATCCATATAAGAGTATGTTCTCTACGCAAGCCTAAAGAATGCAATTTGGTAGATCTTGAAATGTTAGACTGCCAGATGTGCTGCAACCTGTTACATGCACTCCAGGCTTGACCTTTGCGTGATATGAAGTCTTCTTGGAGTCAGCTACATACGACCCTAAGTACTTAAAGTATTTGAACATCAATTTAGTCGTGAGCCATCCTTGGAGAAGATTGGAAGATGATCAGCATCCTCCTTTACTGTCATGTATTCTGTTTTCTTGGCATTTAGAAACAGACCGACTTTAGCTGAAGCATCCTCAACAGAAATTAGAAGGTCTTGAGCATCCTTCAAAAGCGTCGCTGTTAAGGCGATGTCATCTGCATAGTCAAGGTCTGTGAGATGCTTATCTTTGTTGCGATTTGATCTTTTTGGCTTGATGTCAATTCCTTTCTCTTTCATGGACTCTACTGACTGCCTGAGAATGTAATCCACAACTATAACAAAAAGATAAGGAGCAAGGGTGTTGCCTTGGAGGATGCCTGCTGTTGTGACAAATTCCTTGGTTGGGCCATCCATACTTTGAACATAGCTAGAGAGGTTGTTGTACATTATGGTAATTGCATGCACTGTTTCTTCTAGGATGCCATAGTTGAAAAGAATTTGAAAAATCATTGAACAGTAAGATTAAGAAAAAAGGGCTACATCCACCACAAGCAATGTATTCTATCATAGTATACAGAAAGAAAATTGTATAAACTAAAATCTATGGGCCGAATTTATAAAAGGGTCTTAATGAGCGTCTTGCTAACACATGCGTAAGCCATAAACGGTGACAAAACATCGTTGTACCACAGAGCAAATCACACGTCTAAATAGCAATTTACGAAGGGAGATAAATAACTGATTAGTTGTGTACATTCGCACATACTGTGTGAAAAACATCTAAATGAAATGCATTTTCATAGAATCGCAGGGCCACGGACACTTGTGGGAGGGGATTGAGCACATTGCTCCTCATCATAGGTTGATCCAGGTCATCTTGCACTCGATTCAGCAGCCAATAAAATGATTCCTGCAAGAATCTGTAACTCCGGACAAATTTGATATTGTCAAACTTCTCCAGAGGATTATTGCATCTCTCCTCGAAGATTCTCAATGCCCGTTCGGTGAACTGCCCTATTCCTATCCCCTTCTGCCTCCTCATGAGCTAATTCAAGCAAATGTTCCATGTAAACTACCGATAATTATAAGTCATGCAACGCTTCCTTCAAGGCCTCAAACGCACTCTTGAACATTCCCTCGCCGAGGACATGTAGAAGTTTCTTTGTTATTTAAACGCTCGTGATTATGTTCTGATCTGCATTAAATGATCACTCTTCAGAGATTGGAAACCAATTTTGAATGGGTGATCATCACATGAATAGCGATTCTACAAGCCTTTCCTAAGTTCAGCCCCATTTCTTTACGGAATAAAGGATCGTCCCACATGCCGTGTTAAATAAAGATAAATGAAGCTACAATTAAACAAGGAAAAAAAGACATAAAATGTCAGAGCCCCCTTTGTTTTAATCATTTTGCTGTACGGAGTTAAAGGGCTAGCCCATATTGATGTACAACTAAAATGGCCGCCAGTCTATCAGTCGGCCATCTTTGATCAGTAAACAAAATTAAGTGACGTGCATGTGTGTGCCATCATGTACTGTGGCAAAAGTGGGGACTGCTGTGGGATGCACTATGGGAACTGCTTCCCCCAAAGTGTAGGATGTACGAATCCGAGTCAGAGTTAGCCGACCTGAGGGGCTAAAGGTCGCTGCGTGTGCAAGCACAAAGAGGTATGGAGACAACACACACAGACGTGGTATAAATGGGTGGATTTGGATATCCAAAGAGACTCTTCACGGGTGTATTTGTGTGCGTACCTGTATGCTTGGTTACGTGTGTGTGGTGCGTGGAGTTCGCGGACCGAACTCACAGCCAGGCCCATGGTGTGTGGCCCTGTGGTGTGTGGCACCTTGGTGGAGGTTTTAACTTTTAACCTCAGCAGCATCCAATCGATCGCAGTTTCATTTGTTCTCGTGACTGTTTCTAAAGCAATTGGTTATTTTACGTGAACCAGGTTTGCTTTACAAAGGTTATCTGTTTTTTCTTTGTGAGTTTCAAAGCAAAATCTATTTGATGACACCTGATTTCCGAGCTGTTTGCCATATTCACGTGTTTTCTAAATTACAGAGACAGATTGTTTTTCTACCCATCACGACGATTAGCAGCTGTTTATAAAGATTAATGTTTATGCACTTCTCCCTGAAACGTCGACAATGCAACATTGTTTTTATAATTTGTTTGTTGAAAGTTGTATACGGTACATACTGTAGTCCATAATCAAAATAACTCCAATCTGCCGATTACTAAAAATTGTAATTCAACCGGGTGTAGTGGCGTGTGCCTGTAATCCGGCTACTCGGAGGTTTGGGTTGGAGGATCGCTTGAGGACGGGAGCTCTGTGCTGGGCCGCGCTATGAGAGGGTGTAGGGCAGCCCGGAATCATGGCGAAACCCAATCCTTATCCCTGTGTCGTAAGAGGCGACCAGGTTTGCGTCAGGAAGGGCATCCGGCGTAAAACCTATGCCAAATCAGTATGCGGATCATAACGGATGATCCGCTGTGGCGACCCTAACGGGAGCAGCCGAAAGAGGAAGAAGAGAAGTATGCATGTATATATGTATATATGTATTTGTATATATATTTATATGTATGTATTTATATATATATATGTATGTATGTTTATATAATATATATATATATATGTTTAGATTTTTATATATATATATACATATGTATGTATGTATGTATGCATGTATATATATTTATATATTTGTATGTATATATATATTTATATATTTATATGTATGTATGTATATTTTATATATATATATATATAATATATATGTATGTATGTATGCATGTATATACTGGGTGAGTCAAAAGTATACTATGTATCTCCGTCTCCGACTCCATCTCCGACTCCGACTGCCCGACTCCGTCTCCGACTCCATCTCACACACCACACAACACACACCACACCCACACCACTTATAGTGGAAACAAGGTGATAGAAAGGTTCTTACTCATTTTTGATGGATGGAAGGAAGGACAAAGTCAATATATTGTTACGGCTGTGGAAATCGCAACCACCATTCAGGTCCGTAGGTGAGATATCTTTTAAGTACATGTGTAGTTAGCCCCAAATCCGTTGTTTAAGGGAATTTATGTGATCCATTCGGGCTGCGATCCTCCAGTTAGTCGTTTTTCTTTCCCTATCTTTGATTTAAACGACCAAAAACTGCCAACGATGCTGGCGGGTTTTTCCCGCCATTCTTCTGCGCGCTTGGTGTGAGGAAAGAGGGGAAGGGGAGCTCGCCGCCGATTGGTGGATGGACAGTGTGGGGCGGTCGGGTGAGGGAACGCCCCTTTTCCAGAACCCTCTCGAAGGAGGGTGGAGCCGAAAACGGGGCGGAGTGAAGGGCGGAGCCCCGGCTATAAAAGTCGGCACGGGCGGCTCTCTCTCTTCTTTCCTCTTCCTCTTCGTCCTGGAGCTGGTCTCGTCGTTCGTCTTGGCTGGTGGCCTGGTCTTCTGGTTCGAGTCGCGAGCTTGTCTCCTGCCTTGCTTTTTTTTGATCCTCGCGCGAGCCCTGGGACCCCGTGCACGAGCGCGGAGAATAGCGCCGAACAAACCCCGTCATTTCCCAAACCGTCCGAGCTGTCGGGCGGACGACGCGAGCTACGCGCGGCACGAGCTCGGTGCACCACGCCGGAGAGAGCTCGCAGACCGCGAGAGGAGTTACGGTCGCCAGGACTCGACACGACCAGGGAAGTCGCGACTTCCATTTCTTTGGGTTTGTGTGAACGTGTTGTGTGGCCGAGTCTCGTGAAGTAAACCTGTATAAGTGTTGCCGAGTGTTCGCGTTGGTCGGTTGTAGCTCTGCGTCGTCGTTGTCTATCTTTTATTTGATATATGTGCATTTCTAACTGTATGACTATAGTGTGCTTGTGTCCGTGTGTGTAAATAAATGCTTGCTGTTGAATTGTTTCCCCGTTTCGCTGCGTCCTTTCCTTTGTTGGGTCTTCATCTTGCTTCACGTAAAGGGTTTGAGTGGCGCGAGACGCCCGAGAATTAATTGGAACCGTCAGGTCGACGATAACTCCGCTCGGTTATCCCGTAGCACGGAACGAGCGCTTAAGCGGTTCGTGTCCGAAGTCGACCTGTGGCGTGGTACAACCCCTCGGTAGGTTACCCGTGCGAGTACTTAGGTATATCGACTTTCGGCGATTCACCCTACCTCGCACGGGTGGAATGGGACTGGGTTGTGGTGGGTTAAACCCCACCCGTGACTGGCTCCCGCGCGTTAGTCCGAGAGGGTCACGACTGAATTGTCCATCCAGTGGGCGAGGGGTCGCAATTCGAGTCACGTGGCCGATCGCACGCCGGCGGGCGCGAATTCGCAACAATATACTGAAGTGGCTTCACTGCCTAAAAATTCTCACTCCTATCTGCGCATGCATAATCGGGCCAAATTCAGAGCCAAAATATGATTAAACTACAGGTTCGTTTTCCGATTTGTGTTCAAAATAAACATTCAATTGAAATTAAATTGTTCCTCGAACAAACTCACATTTTTGGGACAGAAGGATACACACAAACAGAAGTGAACCAATTGCTTAATCCGACTTTTCACTTCGAGTGCACGGGGTAATAACACCACACCACGTATTGTGTTCTACAACTTGAAAAACTGAAACGGAAAAATAAAACCAGGTTTATAGATCATCATGGCCATTGCTCATGCTATGTTGTGCCCTTGTACTATTGCCCTCACAGAAAAAAAGAGTGAAATGGCCGATCAATGTAGAAGATGGAAATCTTCAAACAAAAACTGCTCTTCTGCATGGAAGGGAAAGTTAACAAAAAGACAATTTACTATTTGTTAACATGAATAACTTTATACAGAGAACAATTCAGTTTATATTCCTGAACTACAACCAGAGCATCAGTTTTAAGGCCCATTATAGAGATGAAGAGCCACACTCGCCTCTGAGCTGGCCATCCTGGGTTTGAATCCTGATCCAGGTAGAAACAATCATCCCGGTGTTTCACAGTTAGGGTGATTCATCAATGTGTGTGTCGTCCCTGGGATGGACGATAAACTAGGCGGCCTGTCTGCCGGGATTAGTTGGCACATGTTGAGGATCGATGGTGTACTTCGAGAAGAAGATGGTGTACTGGTGTACTGGTGTACTTCGAGTGTACCCCACCGTTTTGTCCTTCCCACTCCTGCCCCTCTTGTCTCATGCCCCCCCTTGCTGTGCGTTGTGTGTTAGCTCTCACACGAGCCTCGACAAGGTCTACAAAAAAAAAGAAGAAGATGCGAGCTATCACCAGCACCATGGATGAATTACAAATTCCTGCTCCAACTACTGCTCTGAGAGGGATGGCAAACCAGCCAGCATGATCCGAGACCGAGAAACTGCTTTGGTAGCACTGATGCTCTGTAATACAGATTATGGTAGATCGGTTTCGTCGGTCTAGTGTTTGTGCATCAAATGCTCATCGTGACGTATCACATAAAAGCTCACGCCATTCAGTGGCATTCCGTGAACGGGTTTCCTGGCAGCGCCCAAAATGAACCGTAGCAAGAGCTCACACAAATAATCAAATTCAATGGGTTTGTTGAAAATAGTAAAACACCAAGATGTCTGAGATAAAATCACAGAAGGGCTGTTTTGGAAGAGGTCATAAAAGTCCTCGCAATGTTGCCGCAATATTTACTGTGTAAGCTTTTGGTTGATTCTCAAGAGCAGGCCGTGTCCCATCTTTAGAATTTAAAAGCCCGGGCAGCGTCATTCCCAAAGGGGTTACTCATTGAGCAGAATCTCACCTGAGTCAACCACAGCAATTCCATGATTATGGGAAAAGGTCAGGTCAAGTCAGGTGTGGGAGCATGCGCCGGAGCAGCACGTTGCTGCGTCCACTTTCTGCCAATACTCCAGAGGCCTCCGTCTGGCCATCCCCCAGGCAGATGCCTGGCCCATCCCCATCTCTTTGAGATGCTGATCAACCTGCCTCAATCACGAGGCACCGTCGGTCGGCTCATGGCCTCCTCGACTCATGAACTCCCTCGCTGAGAGAATCTGGTGAGCAGGATCAGCGTCAGGAAAACGAGCCACATGTCCATACACCTACAGTTGACGCTCACGGACTATGCAGGTAACAAATCTC
>CM068956.1:5570882-5588301 GCA_035128595.1 Eptatretus atami | reverse complement strand
CTCTCAGCAACCGCTTGTTGGACACAAAATCCAACTAGAAGGGCACTCGGTAGAGCGCATACCTCTGCCACGTAATCCCTGATCTACGAGAACATATCGGCCCCAATACATTTTTGAAACATGTTTTATATCGTTTATGGCCCTATCTCTCAATGGTGAAGAATCACTGAAAAAAAAATAACTCTCAGGAATTTTGACTCCATTGAGAACACAGGTGCTTTCTTGATTGACTCACCATCTCAAGTCCACAAACGCCCCATGTCTCACCAGCATTATAAGGCTGCATTGTGTACTATCCGCAAAATACATGCCATATGGGGGGGGGGAGGAAATGTGTGGGGGTACATAACAAGCCAGCAAACAATGTGAAGTAATCATATATAACATCTCAATAATTCCAGCTTTAATTCCATCCATGTGCTCAAAGATTACGATATTTTAGATAGATTATAGGCCATGGGTGTTGCCTGTAGTAATGAATACAAAGTCAACAGAGAGGAAGAAAGCTGTCCTTCAGCTGTGGCTTACAGACACACTCATGGACCTTGGTTTAAACCGGTTTTGTGTCAACAATGATATACAGTACAGGTGTGCACAGATGAGCCAACCGCCATCCGCACGAGAAGTGAGAGGCAATGATGTTATTGACTGCAAATTAAGGGCCACTGTGACTTACTTTTCAATCAATTTTGGTAACTCTTCCACATATAAATAAAGTTAGTTTCAGTTATCTGAGCTATGTCCTACCCCCAGGCAAGGAAGAAATGCTCTAATCTGAAGACTGTATGTGGAGATGATGTTCTTTTTGCTGAAAGGCATGGATTAAAAAAAAGAGCTTTTTTAGGGGGAAAGTGGACTGAAAAAGACAAAGTCCTCTACAAAACTAAATTTTTCTTGTTGACCTCATGAAACACACACACACACTCTCTCTCTCTCTCTCTCTCTCTCTCTCTCTCTCTCTCTCTCTCTCTCTCTCTCTCTCTCTCTCTCTCTCTCTCTCTCTCTCTCTCTCTCTATATGGACTAGAAATATACATACTAAAAACACCCACTCCCTATGGAAGCAGCCAGGGTGGTGATGTTATTATCCTTATTCAAATGTGGAATCAAAAATACCTCTCGCTGTGTAATTCTAAAAGCTCACTGCTCTGGAAAAAGTGGAAACAGGAATGCAGGACTGTAAAAGGTGGGGACTTGTAATATCCTCTCCCACCTGGAACGGCGCTACACGATACACGTTTACACATTTACATGGAGAATTTGCAAACCAACAAAGCAGTCAAGAGATTTGTGCAAAAATCATCGCCATTCAAGAAAATCAACACCGTGAGCTTTGCAGTGACACTGCTCAAACAAGAAAAAGTCACAAGAAAACAACATCACAAGAGGAGAAATCCAGCCCGTACAGACAGAGACCAAGCACCACCATGGAAACAGAGGCTAGAGACACAAAGGGAGCAGCTGACAAAATAACGAGGATAAATACAGCAATTTATTAGGAGAAATCAAAGCCCAAATCTAAAGAGAATGCAAAAATTAAAAAACGAATACACAATTGGAAATAAGAACCGGGAGGGAATGACTGCTGAAAGCAAACTCAAAATGGAAATGATCACGAGAAAGATAAATAAAAAATTAAAAAAAACTATGGCAACGTCAACAAAGGGAGAAAGAAAAACCGCATGTTTGAAAAGAACCTGAAAAGATTCTATCACAAATGAGGGAAACAAAAGCAAAACATGGAAAATCCCCACAAGAAAGATAAACTTGAAAAGTTCTGGAAAATAATCTATGAGGACACAACATCCATCCATCCATTGGGACCATACTCTGTGCAGAGCGTCGGTGCTGCCTAAGCAGTCTCCTTGGCTATTGGGAACAATCCTGGACGGGTCGCCACTCCGACACAGGATACCAGCATGCTGGCACTCATTTTGCCGACAACGGAAGGATGACAGATTGAGTTAACCCCACCTGGTATTAATTCAACAGCTGAGCGGAAATTGAACTCAGGACCCGAGGATCACAAGCCCACCACCCTAACCATTAAGGCTTAAGCCAACACCAAGGACACAACACAACACAACAAAGAGGTGAATTGGAACCAAAACTTTGAGAAAAACAACATCATCTCAAGGAAATACCTCCAGTGATAGTTAATGAAGAATAAATTAAATAAATAAAAACGAGCAAAAATGCCAAACTTCAAAACCCCAGCCCGGATGGAATTCCAACCTTCGCGCGAAAGCAACTACAGTATCTTCAGAAAGTATTCACACCGCTCAACTTCTGCCACATTTTGTTGTGTTAAAGCCTGAATTTAAAATGGACTAAATTCAAAATTTTTGTCACCGATCAACACAAAATACCCCATCATGACAAAGTGAAAACATGTCTTTAGAAATTTTTACAAATTAATTAAAAATGAAAGCCTGGAATGTCCTGCGGCAATAAGTATTCAACCCCCTGAATGAATACTTTGTAGAAGTGCTTTTGGCAGCAATTACGGCTTCAAGTCTTCTTGGGAACGTCTGTCTTAGCTTTACACATCTGGATTTGGAGATTTTCTCCCATTCGTCCTTGCGGGTTTGCTCAAGCTCTGTCAAGTTGGATGGGGAGCGTCGGTGAACAGCAATCTTCAAGTCTTTCCACAGATTCTCAATGGGATTCAAGTCTGGGCTTTGGCTGGGCCACTCAAGGACTTTCACATTCTTGTTCTGAAGCCATTCTAGTGTTGCTTTGGCTGTATGCTTGGGGTCATTGTCCTGTTGGAACATCGATCTTCACCGCAGTCTCAAATCTTTTGCACTGTGAAGCAGGTTCTCCTCAAGGATTTACCTGTATTTGACTCCATTCATTGTTACCTCTATCCTTACAAGCCTCCCAGTCGCTGCTGCTGAAAAGCATCTCCAAAGCATGATGCTGCCACCACCATGCTTCATGGTAGAGATGGTGTTAGATGGGTGATGAGTTGTGCTCGCTTTCTGCCAGATGTAGTGCTTTGTATTCAGGCCAAATAGTTCAATTTTCATCTCATCAGACTACAGAAGCTGTTGCCTCATGCTTTCAGAGTCTTTCACGAGCCATTTTGAAAACTCCGGGCGTGCTGTCATGTGCCTTTTTCTCAGGAGTGGCTTCTGTCTGGTCGTGAAGTGCTGCAGAGATTGTTGTCCTTCTGGCAGGTTATCCCATCTCAGCCAAGGAACTCTGGAGTTCTATCAAAGTGGTCATTGGGTTCTTGGTCACCTCCCTGACCAAGGCTCTTCTTGCCAAGTTGCTCAGTTTGGTCAGACAGCCTGCTCTAGTAACAGTCTGGGTATTTCCATGTTCTTTCCATTTCCTAATGTTGGAGCTCACTGTGCTCTTCGGAACTTCCAACACTCTAGAAATTGTTTTATATCCTTCCCCAGATCTATGCCTCCTCACAATTCTATCTTGGAGTTGTACAGACATTTCCTTGGACTTTATGGTGGAGTTTCTCCTCTGACATACACTGTCAATGCCAGGTGTTAGCTTAATGCCTAGAGTGGTGGGCTTGGGATCCTAGGGTCTTAAGTTCACATCCTGCTTTGGTGTTGAATTAATACCAGGTGGGGTTTACTCAGCCTGTCATCCTTCCGAGGTCAGCAAAAGGAGTACCCGCTTGCTGGTATCCTGCAGCGGAGTGGCGACCCATCCAGGATTGTGCCCATTAGCCCAGGAGACTACTTAGGCAGCACCAACGCTCTGCACAGAGTATGGTCATAATGGATGGATGGATACACTGTCAACTGTGGGACCTTATAGAGAAAGGTGTGTTTCTTTCTAAATCATGTCCAATCAATTGAATTGGCCACAGTTTGACTCCAATCAGGTTGTGGAGACATCTCAAGGATGATTAAAGGAAAATGGATGCACCTGGGCTCAATTTGGAGTGTCATAGCAAAGGGGTTGACTCCTTATTGACGCAAGACATAATTCAGCTTTTCACTTTTAATTGATTTATAAAAATTTCTAAAAACATGTTTTCACTTTGTCATTCTGGGGTATTTTGTGTTCATCGGTGATAAAAATTTAAAATTTAATCCATTTTAAATTCAGGCTGTAACACAACAAAATGTAAAAAAGTTGAGGAGTTGGAACACTTTCTGAAGGTACTGTAGATGCTCTACAGTCTACACAAGCACTATGCTCGAGCATTCAACAACCTTATCCAAGGGGAGGAGACCTTGGATGAATAGCTCACAGTAGGTAACACCTTACTCATCCCAAAATATGAAGAAACCCAACAACCTCACAAATATAGACCGATAACATGTATACCACCAACGTACAAACTTCCGACAGGAATCCTCACAGAAATGACATACCACCACCTAGCACGAGAAGGAGGCCTAGAGGTGGAAAAGAAGGGATGCAAGAGAGGATGCTATTGAACAATAGACCACCTACTACTAAAACAAAGCCATACCCAAAAATTGCAATGAAAGAAGAACCAAATCATCAACAGCATGGATAGACTACAAAAACGCTTTTGATGGTGTCCCACTTTCATGGATGATAAAATGCATGCAATTGTACAAGATCAACTCACAATAATCAAACCGATGGAGAAAGCAATGGAGCTTTGGAATGCCACATTGATATTCCAGCACTCGGAAGGAAAGATTGAAATATCAGTAGTGAAGATACGTCGAGGGATTTTCCAGGGAGAGAGCCTTTCACCCCTCCTGCTTTGCCTGGGCCTGGACCTACTGAGCAACCTCATGAGTAAGGACATGGATATATCTTGACATCAAATAAGAGAACAAGAGAACGTCCAAAGAGACAAGAAAGGTGACACATCTACTTTACATGGATGACCAAACGACAAAAAATTGGCAGAACAACTCAAATTAGTGAAACGGTACTATGACGACATTCAAATGGAATTTGGCCAAGATAAGTGTGCCAAGTACACATTCATACAAGGTAGACCAAAATAACCGGACAACATTAAAATTGGCAGAAATACAACAATTCAGGAGCCAGACAACGAAGCATCATCCAAGTACTTCGGAGTCGAAAACGGACACCAAATATGTCACAAACAAAATGCGCAAAGCAATTACCAAAGAATACCTGCGTGGAATGAGGCTGATCCTGAAAACATAACTTTCTCCAATGAACAAAATAAAAGCCATAAACCAACTTGCAATATCAGTATTCCAGTGTAGCTGCGGAATAATAAACTGGCCATAATCAGAAATCAATAAACTGGATATCAAAACAAGGCAACTCGTCACCATCCACAAATTGTTTTACAAAAATCAGTGCACCCCGAGAATGTACCTACCGAGATGAGAAGGAGGTAGCTGCCTGATGGAACTCAACCAAGTGCACAGAATGAAAAGTACAACAGACTACCGAATCCAATTTGTGAGCAAACACGAAGACAACAAAGCAGAGAAGGTATCCCTAACCCACCTAGCAAAAAAATTTCCAAAGACAGGTGCAAGTGGAAGATGTCACACAAGAAACCAAAACAATAAATACAGCCCCAACAATTGCAAAAAAGACAAAACAAAATATATAATGAAATACCAACAGATATACAACGCCAACTGGGAAAACAATAAAAGAGCAGGAAGGTATTAAAAAAAAAAAAGAGTTGGACAGAATGGGGGTAGACAAAGAAGGCTGTTAGAAATGACTAAGAAGAGGTCAGCGAAACTGGGATGGAGAACAAATCATTATAAATGCCCAAGACTAATGACACGCAAGATAAATAATTTACTTACAACAGAAACAGAAACGGCAAGTGCGAGAAGGGAGGAGATTGGGGCATGTGCAATGGCAAGCCGTACAGGTAGTGCGTGACCCCACAGGTAAGCACATCCGTGCAGTGTGAGCCAGGAGTGTTTCCCGATCAAGAAGCGAAACAGGCGTTTGCCACTGAAAACAGGTACATTGACACACACCCCAATGGTGCGAATGGGGAGTGTGGTATTCGTACGGAGACTCTCCACTGGGGTGTGTGCGTGCCTGCGTGTGAGGAGGCAATTGTGCAGTGTGTGAATCCCATGCGCGCCATCCAAACTCGCACCCGAGCCGGCGGCATGGGTCGCAGTGGTGGAGATGGCGTAGCTGTCTCGCAAGCTGCATGCTTTGATACGTGGTGAGCAGACGTGCTGCATGGTTGAAGCTGCCTGGTGCGTGCACGTGCACGTGCATGGCAGGGATTGACCCGCCATCAGCAATGCGTGCAGCTCGGTACACATAGAGCTTCCGGTGCGGGAAACCAAAGCTCCGTGCATGCCAGCACAAGTGTGCACACATGTAACAGTGTGAATGAGAGTGCATGTACAGCATGGGTGCACGTGGGCACGATCAGAATGGATTGCAAGGAGGAAGAAGGAATGCATATGGGGTAGCAGTCAGAGACAGACGGTATCGTTTAAAATTTAAAACGTCTTCCACATGGGGTTATTGGGTTGTGCCCGGTTCAGGGTGAGCCAACCGGAGGGGTGCAAAAGGTGCTGCATGCTGCTGTGGAAGAAATAATTATATAAATGTACTCAAAATTGTAATTGTGCTGGTGTTTTATAAATTTAAGTTTTATGCTATCAGTCGAATTGGCTGTCAGTTATCCTTCCCTTTGCCAAGAGTCTTTTGCCCTAAATGTTGATTAAAATGTCTTGTTATGGAACGATGTGACCTGGGCTGATAACAGCAAACTTTTGCCGTAATTACATCATGTGCTTCTCACCTAGAAGACACGTACTGCAGTTAGAGTTAACATCCCCTTCCTCTCTCCCATGAAAGTATAAATGCCTTGAAATGTAATCTTGTTTGAGTGCAAGCACGTGTGATGTATAGCATCTCAGTGGCTTGTACTCCTTGGGACTGACCAAGTACCAAGTATAATAAAACTCTCTGATGTAATGTACTTTCACGTTGTGGAAAATGAATTCATCGGTGTCTTTGATTTGAGTCGGTTAAACGGTGTCTTTGAAAAGTAAGAGAAATAAAATAGAACCAGTTAAAGTTCCACAACAAAACTGAGGAATTCTAAACGATCACAACGAGACTGTTAAAGTCAACAATCAGGCCAAAAAAATCCTCATCACTGAAAAAGGGTGCCCCTGCCAGGTGGATAGTTTGGATCGGAAATTCTCCTTCGGGTCTTCCACAGGACCCGGCGGTTGAAAGCAAAACGTTGACAATTGGGTGTGTAGGGAAGTGCTATAGAAGGGGACGGAACAGCAAGGAAAACTGGGGTTGGGTTGGGTGGGGGGGGCAATCAAATCCCAAAAGAGCCTTGGAGAAAAGGAGCTGGGAGTTAGGTAGCTCACCTGGTAGCGGTTGCCACTGGTATGCGTGGATGACCCACAAAATATGCAACGGAGAAGAAAGTAAATACCGAAGGATTTTTTTTGAATGGTGTGAACAAACTTTGGTACATCATGGGTGATGAAGGTTGTGGTCAAATTTCATCAAAATTGTGTGTGTGGTTTCAGAGAAGAAAGCAAATACCTCTTTTGGGAGGGCAACCACCCGTAAATTCCCTCCGTAGACCCCTTCAGCAACCAATTTTTTTATGCCGTGACCAAACTTTGGTACATCACGAGTGATGAAGGTTGTGGTCAAGTTTCATCAAAATCGTTTGTCTAGTTTCAGAGAAAAAGCTGCAAATGTTTGTGGATGGACGGATGACGTGCCATCCCGTAAGCTCCCCGGAACTACAACTACGTTCCAGGTAAACTAATTATGGAAATGACAAAAGCTCTTACAGAGTGTTCGCTACAATGTTTGCGAATGTACACACATAAAGGCATCTAAAGTTGTCGGGAAAATGTCGGAGACACACCACTTGAAAGTTTACGGAGATATGTGTGCCTTGGTCCATAAACGGTTAAGGTGATCATACATTTTGTGGTAAATGGAAAAAACAACAACCAAGAGGCGGGCCAAAGAAAACCAGGCAGGAATGTGTGAACAATGACATGAAAAGATCAAGTCTGAAGGAAGAAGATGAAACCAATGAAAGAACCAAATGGACATACGCCACCAATACGCGACTTTCGAAAAATGATACATGAATGGTAAACGAGGCATTTTCCGCATGCGCTGTGTTTGTGTTTTTCAGTGACTCGGTTCGGCTCACCCGGCACCTTTAACCCGCCATTGCTAGCATTTTAGCATTAAAAACACAATTTTCAGCATTTAGACGAAAGAGTAGCAATTTCATGCTGGTTAACCATAATTGTTCTGTTTCTGAATGAAAATCGGACTCATGGAAATAGAGGAATACGATAAATATCCGTGGATGAGAGGCGTCGGGTTCGTACCGTTTCCTGTTTGTGTAATACAATGAGCTAGTGGGATATAACACACACACACACACACACACACACACACACACACACACTTCTCTTCACCAACAGATGCAAGAATCTCATTTCTCTTTTGGTTGAATTTCTTCCAAACAAAAAGTATATGTTTATAAAGGCTCTAACAGATCGCACTCCCAACGATCCCCCCTCGTCCCAAACATGCCGAAGAGTAAATATCATCATTTTAAACTTACCCTGTGCATCGACAAGCCTGAGAGATGACGTTCCCATTGGTGTTAAAAGCACAAATGTTTGTGTAAAACACCCAAATCGATGGAACCGTTTACAGCCCACATCGTCGAGGGTTTTTGCAACATACAGTATAAACTTTTTGGACGAGTTCATCAGGAAGTTCTCCAACTGTTTCGTTGTGTCGAGGCACTCCCCTTTCTCGCAGGTACGTTTCCAAGTATTTTCGGCTTCTTAAAGTTTTTTTAGTAATTTCTTTCTAGTCCATATCTGTCAGGCATGAAGTGCATAGAGGCCATGATTGACTTCGTTACTAGGGGGTTTCTGTGTATGCGCACCAAGCAATCTGGGCAGGAACTGCCGTGTTGTCATTTTCCAACTGCCGTGTTGACCACTCCCCTAAAATAGGGGAAAGGGACGTTAAATGAATATGATGATGATCGATGTGTCTATTGGTGTCCACTCAGCATCATCAGATCGCTGTGTATACCACAAGCATTCAATCTATTGAGATATCCTGTTGTCTCAAATTATATCGGTCAGTATCGACCATGTTTGGAACACTTTCCTTTGTACAAAGTATTTTTAACAAGGGCTGACGGGATGGCCTCGAGGGAGGTATACTTGTCTCTAAGCTATGTAGCCCGGGTTAGAATCCAGACCCAGCTATAAATTGTCATCCCGGTGTTTCACAGGCAGGATCATTCATCAATGTATGTGCCGTCCCTCGGATGGACGTTAAACCGAGCAACCTGTCTGCTGGCATAAGGTGGTGCACGTTAAAGATGCCATGGCATCTTTCACGAAGTTTAGGTGACCTATCTCTGACACCATGAACAAATTACAAATTCCTACCCTAACTACTGCTGGGAGAGGGATGGCAAACCACCCAGTATAACTCTTGCTTCCAAACTGCATCGGCGGCCCCGACGCTCTGTAACACAGCATGGTGCATCGGATCGGATTTTAAACAAATTTTTCGCTCTTCCAACACCTGCTTGAACAAAAATACACATTTTTTTGCCTGGATTTGTTCAGATTTGCCAGAAATATCAAAGGCAAATTATTTCAACACTTGCCACCAACTTGTTCAACCCCCACATGCTGTCACCGCATTGTGCACTGCACTGGTAACACTTCATTACTGCTGCCAATCCTTTACACAATTACTGGTTTTTACATTCTTTTTGCATTCGCATTAAAACCCCCAAAAAAGCACAAGTTAGGGGATCATTTCTGGCATTGTATTCTGGATGAAGGAAGATTGTGCGAGGACATACTGCAGATTAATAAAAACAAGATGAGAGGTCTATTGTCATGAACCTGAATTTGATGAAGACTAAATAATATAAAATAAAGCAATTTGTTAGATGCTGTATGTAAACATGTATAATGTAATCTTACGTGTGACCTGAGTGGTAAAGCCAAGGTCATAAAGGATGCAAAGAATGAAGCAAATGGTATTGTGCCTTTTTTAAGAGGATATCAAGTTCCAAGTGTTGTGTGATGCAGTGATTTGTTTACATCAACCGATTCGTTCCCATTGTGTCGTACACATTCAACAGTCGAAAGAGTTCATTAAATGAAGGAAAAAGGTAGTTTGAAGGGAAATACAAGGAAAGATACGCAAGAGGAGCATCTGCATTGTATCACTCTGCATTGTCGGCGCACTCCATTAACCTTACCGACAGAAAGAGTTGTATTCAGACAAACACAATGAAACGGAACACCAAGAAGGAACCTGGACAGATGGAGTCACCAAGAAGGAACCTGGACAGATGGAGTCACCAAGAAGGAACCTGGACAGATGGAGGCACCAGGAGGAACCTGGATAGGATTCGCGTCTCAGCCGCTACTCCACAATTCTCAAACCCATCCAGGTGCAGCCACGTGAACATTACAGAAAAATTTCTGCAAGAAATCACTTCTCCTTCAAGAGATAGATGACGAAAGAGAAACGAGAGAGTAAAACAGAAGAAACAACAAGAATTGGAATGAATAAAGAGAATGTGAAAAACAAAAAACAAAAACGTCACAAAGAACCCGAACAATAGATTTCAGCAGAAACTCGCCAGGTTCAAACGCAGCGACATGTACAAGGATTATTTTATCAAAGATAATGTTAAAACAACAACATTCATAATTACATACAGAAGATGCGATGCAGGAGGTGGTGAGTCCTGCTCAGTGCATACGTGTGTGTGTGTGTGTGTGTGTGTGTGTGTGTGTGTATGTGGTCATTGGTTGTTGATTGATATCTTCATATTCGGATATCAGAAGGTGGAAAGGAATCCTCCCAGGTGTTGAAGTATTCACCTCCGTTTCAGTAAGGGATCGTGACTAATGGACCAATTTGTGAAATTTTCTTATTCTCAAAGTTATGTTCCGAGGGCTTTTTTTCAGAATCGTGGTGAGTTTGTGAGTTCAAACCTCACCTGGAGCATCACATATGAGGAGTTGTTACTGATTATGGTCGAGTCTCCAAGGGCAAGCACCTCTGGTCTGTGCGCTACGCGATATTTCTCGAATATATTTTCTCGGTTCAGTGGGTTAACCAGGCGTCTTTCAGGGAGTCCCCACAGGAATCTGATAGCCCAGGTTCCTGATAAACTGGGACTGGGTGGAGGAGCAGATGTTCATGGAGCTCCCCGCGACCACTTGCCTGCACTTGGACATTCACTGCAAGGCATGGTCTTTGGGCATTGGGCCCAAGCCTTCCAACTGAAGGGTTTGGTTTTGACTAGGTTCCGGCTTACCAGTTCCTTGTCAGACCTTCCCTGGTGCGTGGTTCTCAGGCCTGCTGCCTGGAACTTCGCCGGGCGGCGTCCAGCCTGTGTGGCGTGGATCGTAGAGGTCTGCGCATCATCTATCCTGACTTGTCCAGGTGGGCGCATTCACGTGGACTCGCTTCCTATGCTCCCCACCAACATGGCGGGCTGGGATTTGTTCCACGAGGGTGCCTTGGTGGGCATGGGCATCAATGGTCTATGGCTCCTGTTGAGATGCCGATTTGATTGTGCTGTCACACCTATTTCAGGCAACAGCAGGTGACATCAGAGGATGACCACAACAGCGCGAATCCTCCATACCAAATGCCACCATCGCACTGGTCCTATGCACGTGCTGTTTGGGTGGTTCTCCCTTCGCTACCCTGGCCATCCAGACGATCTTTTGGATCGAATGGTGACTGAGGTTGTGGTGGTCCAACATGTTGGAAAAAGGAGAACCCATTGGACCTCTGTATCTCCTAAAGCGCACCATGGAAAAAATTGAAACTTGGCATGACGTCCTCGATGAGAAGTGGTATCATGGACAACATTCGACATGTATAACATTGCATTCGATCGGTATGAAAATTTGCAAGGTTCATCTCAGGAAAGATTTGAACACAGAAAAAATTATGACGTCACCTGTCTCCTGGTTTGGCAGCCATATTGTTTAAAATAAATAAATAAATAAAATCTCATTCTCCAGAACCACTTTACAGATTAAAGTGAAACCACACGATTGATTGACTAGCCATGCTGACGTTATTTATGACGTCAATGGTCACATGGTCAGGCACCCATCTTGGATTTACCCTCAAACCTTCAAAAATCTTCTTCTCCAGACCGGCTGAACAGGCAGAGGGGAAACCTCACGCACATGTTCCCCATGACGTGGGGATACTAGGGTGTTCATGAATAATTGATGTCACATGGTTTGGTAGCCATATTGGATTGAAGGAAAATATTAAATAATGTTTTCTCTGGAACCGCTTATTTGATTGAAGGGAAATTTTCCAAGTATCATCGAACACTATATAAATAGTTGCATACATTGCGTAAATGATGATGTCATCAATCACGTGGTGTGGCAGCCATGTTGGATTAAAAAAAAACTAACATTATCCGGTCAAAACGAAACTTCACACATGTGATCCTCTTCCAAATGATGGATAGAGTCCAAATTTTCAAGTCCATCCGTCACGTGGTTTGGCAGCCATGTTAGTTTGAAAACCAAAAATTAAAAAACCCTTTTCTCCAAAACAGCTGAATGGATCGATGTGAAACATTTTGCTTTGCATAGAGCAAGGGTAGTGGATCACAACTGCAAGTTTCACATCGATCTCTATGGCGGTTTCTGAAATATAACTTTAGAAGATTTTCTTTGAAACCAATGTGGCCGCCACACCATGTGGATCATAACTGCAAAGTTCAGTATTGAGAGGTAAAATGGTTTCAGAGAAATATTTGTTTAATTATTTCCTTAAAAGCAACGTGGCTGCCACATCATGTGACTGATGAGGTCATTGTTGAATAAAATATTTGCAGCAACAGTGTTGGATCATCACTGCAAAGTCTTGTATCGAAAGGCTAAGCGGTTCCAGTGAAAAAACTTTTTTTATTAATATGATCGACTCGGCATGGGGAATATTGGTTGAAAATTTCAACATCATTGATCACATGGTCTTGCAGCCATATTGGACAAAAAAAACCTTATCGGATGAACGTGACACTCCAGACATGATCGGCCACCCATTCTGAATTTGATTTAATAAAGAGGACGTCATGGGTCAGGCGTCCGATTGAAGCGAGGTTGTATCGAAGTGAGGCGGCATGGTTTTTTTTTTTCCACCATAGAGATTTTTGTGAACTTTTCAGCATAGATGCGACTGCTCATGTAGAATGTTTTTGTGATCACTATGACATCATAGGACATGTAGTGTGGCAGCCATGTTGGAAAAAAGGAAAAACTTTGGACCTCTGTATCTCTGAATCCCCTATATGGAAAAAAATTTAAACTTGGCACATGTGAAGTACTCCCCATGAGAAACAAGGGTGATATTTTTTGACATTATAAGTGGCTTCCTTATGACATCAAAATTGTATATGTCAAACGCTTTATCCGATCAGTATGAACATTTTTGAGGGTCATCTTGGGCTAAATTGTAATTGACAAAAAATTTTGATGACGTCATTGGTCACGTGGTTCCGCAGCCATGTTGTTTTTAACAAAAAAAAACCTTCAAAAATCTTCTTCTCTGCAATGGCTGAACAGATCAATGTGAAACTTTACAGGTTTGACAGCTATGATTTTTTTGAATAATAAACATTTTAAAATCTTCTTCTGCAGAATGGCTTGACGGATCGAGGGGAAACTTCACTTACATGTTCCCCAACCCTTGGGGATAGCAGGGTGTTCAGAAATAATAAATAGGTCACATGGTCTGGCAGCCATATTGGTTTGAACAAAATTCTTGAAAAAAAATCTTTCTTTTGAACCTCTTCATCAATCAATGTGAAACGTCAGAGTTATTATCGAGTGGACATGTGGAATAAAAGTTTTAAATTTCAACCCGATCGGACGCATGGTCTAGCAGCCGGAATTATTTATTATTTTAGATCTGGGTTCAGGGATTTTAATCAAACTTGGTACAAGTCTGTATAATGATGTAATAATGTGGGCAGAGGCATCTTGGCGACGTCGTGATGTCGAAGGTTGTTCTAGTTTTTTGTATTTTCTTGCTCCTTTGTCGTTCTCCCAATTGTTGGTATATATTAGTTGATATTTATTTTTATATATTTATTTTGTCTTTTTTGCAATTGTTGAGGCTGTATTCCTTGCCGCTTCATTTTCCTGTGTGGTATCTTCTATTCATAGCTGTTTTTAGAAATTTATTGCAAGGTGAGTTCGGGATACTTTTTCAGGTTTGTTGTGTTCAGGTTTGTTTACAAATTGAAATAAATCGTCTGTTGTGCATTTCACATACTCAGCTAATCCAACACTTGTCCCTCTCTGCACCCGGTTGAGTTTTATCGGGCCGCTCCCTCACTCTCGTCTCGGCAGGTACATTCTCGGGATGCACTGGTTTGTGTTGAACATTTAGTGGATGGTATGGATTTTTCTTGTTCTGTCGAACTTATTGATTTCTGATTGGGGCCAGTTTATTATTCCACAGCTGTATCGGAACACTGGTACTGCGAGTTGCTTTATGGCTTTCATGTTGTTCCTTGGAGAGCGGTACATTTACAGGATCTGCTTCGTTCTACATACGTAAGTTTTCTTTGGCGATTGTTTTGCGCATTTGTTTGTGACATATTTGGTGGCCCTCTTCGACTTCGAGGTATTTGTATGATGCTTCATTTCCTAACTGCTGTATTGTTGTTTCAAATTAAATTTTTATGTTTTCCATTTTTGTTGGTTTACCTTGTACAAATGTGCACTTGGCACACTTATTTAGTTAAAATTCCATTTGAATGTCCACAGAGAACTGTTTTACTAGTTTTAACTGTTCTGTTAATTTTTCATCATTTGGTGCAAAGATCTTTAAATCATCCATGTGTGGTAGATGTGTTTCCTTTCCTGTTTCTTTGGATGTTCTTGTATTGGTTGTTGGGGTGTATCCGTGTCCTTGTTTGTTGATGAGGTTACTCAGTGTGTCCAGAGCCAGACAAAACAAGAGAGGGGAGAAAGACGGTCTCTCTGGAGCATCCCAAACTGTATCTTCACATCTGGTATTTTGATATTTCCTTCTGAATGCTGTAATATCAATGTGGTATTCCAGATCTGGATTACTTTATCAATAAGGTTGATTAATTGAGGATTGGTTTTGTAGATTTGTATGCATTTTGTCATCCACTAATGTGGGACACTGTCAAAAGCTTTGAGAGAGACACAGAGACACAGAGACTCAGGGAGTGTTCAACAGTCCCAAGGACCCAGTTGCTGCAGTTAAATTGCGGGAATGGCAAAGCAGAAACGCATAGATCCTGTTGGTGTACACACTTGAGATGTGTGTGCATCTGCATGTGTGCTTCAATTCTGGGACCAATTAAACAGGCTTAACACCAGTGTGATGGTATATTCTTGGCTCGGGAAATCACACCCACACACAGCAGCTAAATGACAAGGGTACTCCCTCCGATCGACTCCGTCAGCTCTTTGGAACAATAATCGAACAAGCATGCATCACCTAACCCTTAAACCTCAGCATGAAATACTTTTTTCCCTCTTAATGCAGATAGTGTAAAAATAAATGTTATTGTTGTTGATGTTATGAACATATAGACTCATTAAAAAAAAAATTAAGGAGTTCATAAAAACACATCTTAAATTCATTTTTAGACCAAAAAGCAGTTGATCCAAAAAGAAAAAGAAAAACACTCTCTTCCTCCTCCCCATCAAGTCTTCCACTGACTGCTCGTCTCCAGGGCAGGAACCGGCAAGAAACTGCTTTTCAAAAGAGATGACAATCTTCCAAGGACCTCTCCATACACTTTAGCTTTTTCAATGCATTCCTCAGCAGCTTACTTTGCCATTCCATTGAGAGTGCACAATAGGTGTCCATTCATCAGTCACAGCCTTTTCCTTTCCATGGAAATACAAATTTGATCAATTGTACGAAAGGCTTTGTGTTATCATCACAGGTTTACATGAAATAATTGTTTTACTCTTTATCAGACATGGTATTTTGGTATTTTGCTTCCAATAAGTTTCATGTGAAGTGAAATACTATTTGCATGTTTTCATGAGAAAAGGAGAAACTACACCCCCACCACCCCACTCCTAATCCCAAATGCAAGGATTAATCTATCAGCTTCTGTGTACGAACTTCAATCTCACCAATAACTTAATCCAACATATCACACATATTCCATTACCTATTCCATCTCATCGTGAAGCAGGGAATTCATTCAGCATTTTGGTACATAATGGCTGTCTCCTTTCAAGAGAGACATCATCAGAAATTTTGCATCCACAACCTAAGCCTACATCTTCATTCAAAGGAGGGAGGTGGAGTCACCTTTGCAGACACTACACCATTGCACAGGACAACAAATCTATACACAGACAGCTCAGAGGTGAGCATATTACAACCTGAGCTAACCTCAGCGCATTACCCAACCAGCTTTCTTATAGTTGTGTTGTGTGTGTGTGTGTAGTGTGTGTGTGTGTGTGTGTGTGTGTGTGTGTGTGTGTTGCGTGCGCACGCGAGTGTGCCTGGCCAAAAACCAAGCATCGATTTATCAAAATTCCAAAATCTTCCTCATCTTACTGGCCATTACTCACACGCTCACTGTGTCTCTCCGAAAAGACCGTTGGACCCCCCCCTCCCAACCACATCTACTTTCGCAACAATCCTCTGGAAGAAGTCCTTTCATCAAGCTTCTGGGTCTCACTATCTGCCATTATCTTTCCTGGAAAGCCATATTTCAACTGGCCTCCAAAGCCAGTCGCCGACTGGGAATCCTCCGTCGTGCAAAGTCCTTCCTCAGCCAACCTGAGTTCCTGACCACACACAAAGCTTTCGTGTGCAGCCTGTTGGAGTACTGCTCTCCCCTCTGGGCTGGTTCTCCTGCCTCTCACCTTTCTCGGCTTCACGCCATGGAAACTAAGGCATTCATGATCATTGGTATCTCCCACAATGAGGCTGAGACTTTGGGCCTCTCACTCTCTCACAGCAGGCAGGTCGGTTGTCTTTCTGGCTTCTACCATCTCCTCTCCGGTCTCCGCCCCCGCTTTGTCTGCGATTTGTCCCCACCATATTTTTGCAGGGTGCTCAAGGTCCTCCAACAACCCCATTCTCGTAAAACTACCAAAATCACGAATCACTACTCACCTTCACTCTTTCATTCCTCTTTTTTCCCGCCTTTGGATAAACTCCTCACTCTATTCAATCCGCATTCTTTCCCTCCAGGCGCTTCAAAACAGCTGTTCATCACCACCTCTTATCATCCCCCATCCAAATCCTTGATCTTTTCTACCCACGTTAATCCACCCCAAACCCACCTCCTTCAAATTTCCTACTTTCCTTCCTGAAAGTGCCTGTAACGTCCATCTTGTATACCCCGTGTTCCCCACCCCATCCCTCTCCCTTCCACAGATCTCCTAATG
>CM068956.1:5517653-5535288 GCA_035128595.1 Eptatretus atami | reverse complement strand
TTTCAATGCATCGACTGGAACTGATAGGGATGGTTATGAGACAAGTGTTGGTCCCCATGGGTCTGGAACTATGAACCTGAATAGCAGGAAGTTCCTTGACTTTGCAAGAAGTCATGGACTTAGGGTGGCTGGTTCATGGTTTCAGAAATGGCTCAAAAGCTTCTGAAAGAAAGCCAAAAATACTGTTAAATGTACCTGTGAGAAAGGGGTGGTGCCTCTGCTCAACGAAAGATTTGTAAAACTTTCTATTCAACTCGTCCAAAAAGTTACATATTCGAAGTGGATTATACCAAAAACGTTGATTATACTTGCAAAAACTCATGATTAATGCAGCCCCATCAAGGCTCGTGGACGGCACATCTTCCACTGACTTCTCAATCATCCCTGCCATTGAGTGGGCTGCCATCGGCCAGGCTTGTGTGATTTATTAAAGGAGTCTGAATCTGAAAGCTGATGCCATCAATACCACATTCAAGGTAGACTTCCCAGGGGAAACACCATATCTGGTTTAGATTCGACAGCATCAGAAAGGCATATCCACTCTGTGCTTAGTTGTTTCCCATGTATGCAAAAGAGCTGCACTTTCTACAACCCTTCATCCCATTGAGGCAAATGGAGGTCCTGATAAATGGTTCACAGAAGATTGGTGAGTTGTTTCGGCTGCAATCATACAAGTGGCCGTGCATTTTAGGTGTTGTCACACATGGAAGTGTGTGGCTCAACAAACACCAACTTCAAGTTGCCAACATTTGTATCTTGCTCCATTGTTTCATCATGTGTATCAACAGAACGGTTACATTCTTTGCAGTATGTACTCTCTTTGAGTTGTGATAATTTGTACTTGCACAATTAGACGTCGCCAAGGTCGCTATCTCAACACAAAAGAGGTGTGTGTTACCAAAACGGTTTTCAAAAGCTCTTGCAGACTCTTCAATGAGCAAGTGAATGGAACGCGGATCAAATTTGGTTGTTCACTGCTCCTGGGATGCACCAAAGTAAGTGGAGCACCTGTGGCAGGTTGGTGACTCACTTAAATGCAGATACCACACAGCTAAATGCAGTATGTTAATGCAGATTAGTGGTTTCACGTGCGGATTTCGATATTAAATCTTTTGTCGCAATAGCTCGGTTCACCCTGGATTTCCATTCAGCAACTCCATCGGGGTGGCACTGGAGCAAGCAAAATGAAAGAATTGGTTCTATTGGGCCAATATGTATGGTCTGCTCAATTCATTAAATTTGGTAGGAGAAGTGCATTATCAATAAATGTCTTGGCGATTTCGAACTACACTTTCCATCCATTGATGGTGCTGCTTGATAATGCTTTGCCTTTTTGCAAATACTGACAATAACAATGTTTTGCATTTGTAAACGATGTAATGGTATCCTTTCCTTCCGATGGATGCTTAACTGGACAGGACATTGCCTGAAAATTGGACTGGCCAGGGACTTAGTAGTACGCCTGCTGCAAGACTTTGGCTTGCTACTACAGCTGTGGAGGTGAGCACACGATTCGGCGCTGGAACTGGCTGACGGCTGGCCAAGGCCACACGTCAACAAATGGATTGCCTTTGCAGCAGGACACACCGTAACAAGAATGGACATATTGATGATGAGGTGAGTAACAAAATGTGGAAAATGTGTACACAATTTAGTTATGTGGATTGTCATTCAGCACTGCAAGAGAGTAGTGTGTGTGTGTGTGTGTGTGTGTGTGTGTGCTTGTGTGTGTGTGATATATATATGCGTGTGTGTATATATATGCGTGTGTGTATATATATGCATGTATATACTAGGCGGGGTGTGCATTGTGCTGACACAGTGTAAGCATACGAACCGTGTTTTTCCCCATTGTTTCGGTCACTCACACCTGCATTTGATTTTAGGTAATCTCTACCGAGATGACCTAATAAAGCCGGACCAAATGTCCGTACGTCCGTCCGTCAACAATTTTTCTTTCCGATACTTGATGAAACTTAGTATGTGGGTAGAGGTCGATGAGTGTTGCACAACGATATAACTTTGTCCGGGTTCAAGGTCAGGGTCAAGGTCACGAGGTCACGTAAGTTATAAAAATCGCCATTTTCAAAACTATCTAGTCTGCATTCTACAAGATATTCGGCAACTGTTTATTGATTATGATAGTAAAAAATATTATCTTGTATCTAACCGGACAGATTTTGAACTTTCCTTCCCGTTTGAATCGTCACGTGATCTGGAAGATGGCCAAAAACGCTGATTGCGATTCGCAAAGAACGAAGAAGGAGAAATGAAATATAAATATAAAACACATTTTTAGCCTTTTTATATTTATACATTTCCCGCCGAAGGTGCAAAAGTTTCAAAAACCCGAAATGTAAACGTCGGCATTTATTTTCAAAATATAATTTCGTGTGCGCGCGCCAAAATCCGCAAGTCATCTTTAACAAGCTAGCGCAGTTCGAGCTGCGCAGTTCGCAGCTGCGCAGTAGAACTGCGCAGTAGTCTTCGGTCATAACTGAACATTGAGACCTTGTGGTATTGTAGAGATGACCTCACCCCCACACGGGGGTAATTTTTTTTTTTTCATTTGATTTTTCATTTATTTATATTTTCATTTACAGATGCTTTCCGATGATTCTGTGATTTTTCTTGGTGTAGCGTACTTAGATTTCTGTCGGCACAGAAAATTACCGTGCTTCGACCATTATCTCGGGTCACCCATCTGCATGGTTTTCATTTTTTTTTTCTTCATTATTTATATTTCATTTATGAATCTTGCCCGACGATTCTATTATTTTTTTTTCGTGTGTATGGGGCTCGCGATGTCCATACGCACGCAAAACTTCAGCTTTCTACGTCACCCGAAGGTACCGATCTTTAATATCTGTCACTCTCAGTCAGTGCGTTAGAAAGAGATAATATATATATATATATATATATATATATATATTATATATATATATATATATATATGTGCAGATCAGCTCACCTGACCGCACATCGCTCCATTCGGACAAAAACTGTCATGTTATTAAAAACACCTCACTGCCACGGTAATTCAAAAAACACCTCAAAAGTTTTCAAAAAAAAATACCCTTAGGACATACACACGGAGGAGAGATAGGTGCAGCCCGGACGTTTGGTTATGATTTCACAAAAGTTTGAGGAGTAGTTCAGTGACAACACAGGACGAGGCTGACTGCATAGATATATACATACTAGTGTGGATCAGCTCTCTACGCTTCACTTCACCATGCGTCGCGTACAGTGGGACAGACAACCTCCACGTAATTCAAAAACACCTCACCACACGTCGCGAGAGAGACAGGCTTGTTTTAACTGAGGACAAGTACGTGATTTGCCATGTTGTGATTTACACCAAGCAGAATTCAAATTTTATTTGTGCAAAATGTAATCGTAATATTCGTGATTAATTACATTTTTATAAGCAATTAAAGTTGAAAATTTTATGTAAAAAGAAAAAAAAAAATTTCAAAAATCAATAAAAAATTTTCTAAAATTTTTCATAAACGAGTAAAAAAGACAATTATAGAACCCCGTCATTTTAGTAATTGTGCTGTATGGAGTTAAAGGGCTAGCCCATATTTATGTAAAACTAAAATGGCTGTCAGCCAGACCATCTTTGATTAGATCGCAACATAAAGTGAGGGGCACGTGTATGGCATAATAGTACTGTGCTTGCTTCTTCCAAAATAAAGTAACAAAATGTCCACCAGTCGGATCTGATCTTGAAAAAAAACGACGTGCATATATCGGCCATCATTCTTTATCTGTGTGCCAAGTTTGAACAACATCGGTAAATGCATGTCAAAGAAATGGTTGAGGACGTGTTGAACATGGGGAATTTAACTTATGTGGAATTTACATTCCAGATGGTGGATTGTTATCGTGTGTTATCCGTCGGTAAGTCCGTCTCCTTTTTCGACTTCTCCGGCCAAATCGCTTCAGCCAATCCAGCTGAAATTTTGCAGCAACGTCCTCCTCCTGACTGGTAACAGGAATTACAAAGCTCATTCCGGTCACATGACTTAAGTAGGTCAAAATGGCTGACTTATTTTTGGGAAAATCGTGTAAATTCCTTCAAAAATCTTCTTTCTCCAGATCCACCAGTCAGAATGCTACCAAATTTTGGGTTTCAACATTAGGCCAGGGTCCTGATTGCTAAATTGTGTGAGGCCATGACTGAATTGTGTCAAAATGACCAAATGTGTCAAAATGGCAGTCCTGCAAATTTCCTTCCAAAATCTTCTTCTTCTTGACCCACCTGTCAGAGTGCTACCAAATTTGTGTTGCAACATTATGGTCGGGTAGGGATGTTAATTATATTGTGGAAGTCATGTGGATCACGTGACCAGAAATGTGTCCAAAATGGCCGACTTAGTCAATTTTTGGAATCGCATTAATTCCTTTAACATCCTCTTCTCCAGACCCATCCGTCAGAATGCTACAAATTTGGGTTAGAACATTAGGGCCAGGGCCAGATAAGCTACAGGTCAGTGGTCCCTATTTCTTTGCAACTCAAAATGCCCCCCAGTCGGCCATCTTGGATCTGATCTCGGGGGAAAAAAAATTGATGTGCTTTTGTAAGCCATCATTCTTTTCTATGCGCCAAGTTTGAACAACATCGGTAAATGCATGTTCAAGAAATGGTTGAGGACGTGTTCAACATTGGGGTTTTTGCAACAAATGCCACAGTCGGCCATCTTGGATATGATCTCAAAGAAAAGTGATGCGTGTATGTAAGCCATCATGTTTTGTCTGTGCCAAGTAAGAATAAAATCGGCCATACATGCCTGATATATGGTTGCGGACGCGCACACACGCACACACCACGCCACAGGCACAAAAAATCGAGACCAAATCCATAAGTCCTGTTTCGGACGAAGTCCAACGGGGGCTAAAAATACATGTCGGACATACACATGGGAGAAGGTAGGTGCACCCGAAAGTTTTATAAGATTTCACAAAGTTTGAGGAGGAGTTATTTCAGTGACAACACAGGACGAGACAGACACTGCATAGACATATGTATATATATATTATATATGTATATATATATATATATGTATATAACCTATAAAAGCATTTTCTAACCACTGACTGCACATCACTCACTGATATAATGATCGCGTAAAATCTTCCGCGTGACAATGAAAGCTGAATATTTGTGTGCAATTGACGTCGAACCAGTACACCGGAAAAATTCACAGAAGAATCGTCGGACAACATCCGTAAAATGAAAATTAAATATATGAAAGAAATGCATGCAGTGAACCCGAAGACAATGGAGAAAGCATCTAAGTTTTGTGTGCCACAGGTATCGAGCCCCGATATACAGGAAAAACCACAGACCTATCGGAAAGCATCCTTAAATGAAAGGAATGATCACTGTCATCGTGCCCTTCTACCACCATCACCTTGCTCTTCATCGAGCTTGATATCTAGATTTGGGGATTTTCTCCCATTCTTCCTTGTAGATTTGCCTCAGCTCTGTCAATTGGATGGGAGTGTCAGTGAACAGCAATCTTCAAGTTTTCCACAGATCTCAATGGGATTCAAGTCTGGGCTTTGGCTGGGCCACTCAGTAACTTTCATGTTCTGTTTCTGAAGCTATTCCAATGTTGCTTTGGCTGCTATGGTTGGGGTACATTGTCCTTTTGGAACAAATAATGTTTGCCCAGTCTCAGGTCTTTTGCACTCTGAAGCAGGTCTCCTCACGGATTTGCCTGTATTCTGCTCCATTCATTGTTCCCCTATGCCTTACAAGTCTGCCTACTCCCTGCCACTGAAAAGCATCCCGATAGCATGATGCTGCCACCACCATGCTTCACGAAACGATGTGGTGTTAGATGGGTGATGAGCTGTGCTCGGTTTCTGCCAGACGTCCGCGCTTGCATTCAGGCCAAAGAGTTCAATTTTCTTCTCATCCGACCACAAAATCTTTGCCTCATGCTATCACAGTCTTTCACAGCATCTTTGCAAATTCCAGGTGTGCTGTGTATGTGCCTTTTTCTCAGGAGTGCCTTCAGTCGACCACTCTACATAACGCCTAGATTTGTGAAATGCCTGCAGAGACTGTGCCTTATCGGCAGGTTCTCTCATCTCACCCAAGAACTCTGTAGTTCTGTCAGAGTAGGTATTGTGTTCTTTGTACGTCCCTAAACCACTTCTTGCCCAGTTGCTCAGTTTGAATCGGACAGCCATCTCTAGGAAGAGTCTGGGTAGTTCCATATTATTTTCATTTCCTAATGGTACGAGCTCCTGGCTCTTTCTGAACCTATCAACATTAAAATTGTTTTATACCCATCCCCAGATCTATGCCTCCACAATTCTATCTTGGAAGTTCTACGGACAGTTCCTGTGGACTTTATAGTCGAGTTCTTGCTCTGCATGCTGCATTGTTTGGAGTTATTGACATCAATTGACTTGATTGATGAGTTATTGATGCAGGTGTCAATATTCGCCTCACTATTGACACTGAGTTATTGACATCAATTGAATTTAATTGAGCAATGATGTCAATAATCTACAATCATAAATTGTGGAGTTATTGACATCAATTGACTCCAATCAAGTTTTGGAGAGACATCTCAAGGATGATCAAAGGAAATTTGGATGCACTGACTTGCAATTTGGAGTGTCATAGCAAAGGTGTTAATACTTATTGCCTCGAGACATTTCAGGTTTTCATTGTTATTGATTTGTAATATAATTCAAAAAAAATAAAAAATTCCACTGGCATTGTGGATAGTTTTGTTGTAGATCAGCTGACAACAAAAAAATCAATTGAATCCATTTTAAATTCAGGCTGGTAACAGCAACATGTAAAAAATGTCACAGGGTGTGAATACTTTCTAAAGCACTGCATATACACTTTATATCATTACGGGCCTGGATTTGACGTCTCGCCATTAGGGAGCAGTCAAGTTCCTCTCGAATGCCGATCTGAGCCACCAGCCGTGATAACTCCAGGTCTGGCAGGTTACGAGTCAACCACGATGCAATCTGGGTACCGCAATCCTGCAGGGTTCCGCGCTATACTGAGCAGGGCTGACGAGTCCACATATGCCATTTGCTGGGTTGAGGGGGCAAAGAAGGAGCGAATACTGCTGTTGGTGTCTTAGGTGGCGTACTGAAGAGGTGTGGGTGAGGTGTGAGGATGAAACTGGAAAGAGGTGTTGTATCAGTGAGGTCGCTCTGTGAAAAAGAATGGTTCTTCGGGACTTTCCCTCACTGAGTTCCTTTTGCGTCGCACAGCAGATGAGATGGAAAAGAGAAGGAGCGTGTGAGAAACAGATTAGCTCAATATCTGAGGTGTGTAATTGGCCTGGCGTTAATGAACGTGCCCTGCATGCGTGCCTGAATCACTCGCCTCACCCAGTGCTCCATTCTGCAAACTCCATCCGACAGCTTCCAGCTCCCGTTCCCCCAGCTCCAACCATTTTTGCTAATACCGCTGACCAGCCAAAGAATCTCTCGTGCGTATAGAACGTGCGGCTTAAATAGCTACTTGGCGGATTGGAGCTTTGGTGCAGATCAAGATAGTTGCTAAACGTGCTGACCGGGATTCCAGTGCACTCATTGATACACACCTGATTCTTTCAGTGTCAGCACGACCCACGCCAGTTCGCAGTCGCGAATGTGTCAGCATGATCTCCCAGCTGACCCATGCAGCGGAGCTCTGCACAGAACTTGGAGATGGCATATTTAGCTGGCTTTCTGAGCGCGAATGTGCGCAGGAAGCCTAATTAGCATGACGTGCAAGTGGAGCATCAGGGTGAACCATAGGGTATTAATGAGTGATTAGCCCATTTTTGCGCTTCGTGTTGTTGGCGTCTGAACGTCCAGGTTCTGAAGTGCCTGTTGTTGGTGCATTATGCCATGGTTGTTGTTGCTCCAAGGTGGCAGCAGGCATCTGCGGTGATTGTGTGGATGATTGGTAGTTGAGGCTGGTGGTAGAGGCGGTGTGGCAGGTGAGTTGTGGTTGAGGCGACATGGTTGTTTCGTACTGTGCTTGAGGTTTCTTGGTTGTTGAGCAAAGGCAAATGTGTCGAGCGAGCTTGTATAATGTTCTGATAATGTGGAGTGATAATAAATGTCTCTTATGATTTGTCAGTGTAGTGCTGTTTGTAGCGTTTGTCGGCGTATGGTGAAGGTTAAAGTGAGTTTGACAGTTTGATTATTGTGCACGACCCAAATCGGATTTTGGCGGTTTGTTTGCAATGAGCTGTGCCACAGCATGTGCTTGGTCATGTGAGAAGCGATTCTTGTGCAGGGAAAAAGATGGGGAAGAATGGGGGAAAATCTACCTAATTCCCTCACAATGCATATTGCCCCCAAAAACCCATTGCACATCAGGGAAGGGCTCTATCTGAAGCCAGTAATAAAATAACTAACTGCATCCGCTCTATGTTGCGTGCCTTTGCCTTGGGGTAATGACAGTTTTGCAGAACCATCACAATATATATCATCAACAATGATATTTAATTTGTTTGATCTCTCCATCAGCACGCACACATGACCAACACCCAGCCTTACAGGCAAACCAATGATGAAAACGATGTTGGGTCGCACTATCTGTTGTCACCTAAAGCCTCCTCCCCTTGGGATTTATTCTTTTTTTTAAACACTAACCATGCAATGTCTAGATAGTTTTAAGATGAAGTCACTTGCTGGCCAAAACATCAAACCTAATCCTTGCCAAAGGCTTAAATAAATTGGTGGAACCACGGTTTTGAATTTGGATACTTGTGACCTTGCCTCAATTTTTTTTTCTTGACTTTTGCTCACATGGTTGTGACAGTTTGTTGTGTGTGTCCAAAAGACGATGTGGAACCTGCATATGACTTCTTGGTGACATGGAGCTCAAAAATGGGTGAAAGCTACCGTGATGTGTGCAGGAACTGCACATGGCCCTGGAGAAGATGCGTAATCCTATCACTCGGCATTGGCGCCATCTGAACGGGCACTCTTGTGCTCATCCTTTGTCTGGACATCCTACAGCTGCTGCTTTTAGCCCAACCAGAGACGACAGCACCATGTGATCTGCCCCTTGTCTTTCTTTGTGCCAACACTTAACGGTCCTCCACACTTCTGCACAGGATTTTATTTTTTCTCAAACATTAATAAAGCATCATTTTGCTTTCAGATAAAATTTAACAGAGGCTTTGGGATGCGTAAGTTTTATGATTCTGTCAACTCTATTAATTTACATTTTAAATCCATGTCAATCTCATATTGATGTACCCTCGCATTGAGAGAGATGCCACACGTTTTGATCTCCCTCTATAAGGATTGGATTTTATTTGTGAATATTTTTTTTAACAGAACCTAGCGCTATTTTTATAAGTTTGCCAATTTATTCTTCAAGAGCACATTCCCTAAATTCTAATTAAGACGACACAAATTATCCTGTGTAAATGTTGTTTGCCTCCTTTTTTGTTATTTCTAAGTGTGTGCAACAATTTGATTTTCTGCAAATCCCACAGTAGCCTTCACACTGATCATTGGCAAGTTTAAGATCAATGCAGATGTGAACACTTTTGTTCTCCTAATTTTGTCTCTTACGACACCTTTAATTCCATTTTATTGCCATTAAATTAAGCATATTTTTAATCAATGACTCTTACTTTAATACTTTCTTTTAACTTTGAAATGATTGTCATGATATTTCCACATACACATATATCTCCAGTAACGATAAGCGGTTGCAAGATGCTTTCTAAAGACTCCATAGCAAGTTCTCCAACCTCTCGTCCTATCACACTATTCAACGTCTCTGCCAGCCAACATCGGGCTAACTATGCCTCCGCTAGCCTTTGTGAAGAGCAAATCTCCTGTTAACCTTTCCTTCCTGAATGTACCTGAGGTGGAGGGTAATGGGCCTAATCAGCCAACCATTTCCAAGCTGTATTGTGAGACCTCATCTGACATTTAGCCAAATCCACCATCAGCCAATGGCAAGCTTATTGTCATCAGTGTTTTGCATCTGTTGAGGAAGTACATTCCTTGAGATCATGTAAACTTTTTTAAAGACTATCATGTCCCACTTTGTCTCTGTTCTCCTCCTCCCTCGAGGCATCTTTGTGTATTTGTGGATAAAGGACCATGTGCCTATTGCTGAAGCTTCAGTCTCCTCTGTCGAGGTGAACTCGTTTGCCAGTGTGCCAAGCTCCAGTATTCATCTCCTGGCATGCTTCGGGGTAGCAGCCAGAATGTTCACATTTTCCCATAGGGGAATATGGTTGGCCCTTAACCCATGCTTGGTAATAGCAGATCTGTCAGCTAGTGGAGTCTGGTGGAGGCACGTTTAACCTCGTGTTGCTGACGCGAAACATTGTGGGTGATCAATGAGAGGTTGGAGAACTCATTATGGATTATTTGGAGATGTAGTTTCTTTGTTTTGTATGTTAAGTTATTTTTACTGCTGTGCCAATACTGTCTGCACATGTTCAATCATTCTGGTCAAGACTCTTTGTGCCCCCTTTTTTTGTACTTTAGCAATACGAGTACTTTGGCAATAATAAATGTGATATTGCAACAGTGTTAATGGTGAGGAATATGAGCTTTATAAATATGGCTTTGCTGATATCTGCACCTAGAGCTTGATTTAATCTTTGAAAATATAAAAATACCCAAACTTCCCTCTATTTACTAACACTTAGATTAGGTCATTCTGCCACTATTTTCCTTCACTGTTGTGATTGTAATCGTTTTTGATGTTCATTGACTCATTTGGAGTTCACACATATTGACATTTTAAACTGTGTTCCAGATTAGCTTCATGGTCGTCCTGATGCTTTCACTTTCTTACATCGTATGTTATTAAAATAAATTGTGCACAACACTTATCTTGGTCATTTCTGGTCATTGTTTATGTAAACTTTCATGTTTTATGCATCATAATGAAACTTACACCTGCCAGTTATGTATACGAAATAAAAAAAAAGTTTTGGTTTAGAGCAACTCCAGTGTCATGTCTATACTACGTATAAGGGAGCTGTCTGTTGTGTCTGTGTGTGGGGCCCATTTTTCTCAGAGATGGCTAAACAGATCTTTGTCAAACTTTCAGACGCTCATCAGTGAGCCGGCAAATGTTTTAGGCAAAAATAGATTTTTTTAAATTTTGAAGAAAAAGGTTTGGGTTTTTTTGGATATATATTTTTTTAATTGCTCTATTGTGCGAAGCCTTTTGTATATATATATATATATGTATATATATATGTATATATATATATATGTATATTATATATATATGTTATATATATGAAAGGTAATATTAAATGATCCCTGACCCCATTCCTTAGTGGTGTGGAAGAAGTGTTTTAGGTACTCATAAAAAACATAGAAACAAGAAAAAGAGCAATCTGAGATTGGCAGACCCTTGCCAGGACTTGTTTTGTGTGGTGTATTGTGTTGTGCGTTGTATGGAGTTTGTGTACTGGTGTGTTATGTAATTAATAAGAGACATAATTAGAACTGCCACTTTATAACAGCTAGCAGTGATGACTGGTTCAGCCATTTCAGTGAAGGTTTTGTTTCAAAAAAAAAAAAAATACAATATGGCTGCCAAATCATGTGACCAATGATAAAATAAATTTTGTGGGAAATTTTTACACTGATCGATCGACATATGCAATTATGACGTCATAACGAAGGCACCTGTTGATGCTCATTAAAAAAATCACATTCAATTCCCCATGAGTACTTGCCATGTGCCAAGTTTCAATGTTTTCCTTGGTGTGGTTTCAGAGATAGAGGTTCAAAGCTTTTCCAACATGGCTGCCACACCATGTGGTGTATGACGTCATAATCATCATTAAAACATTCTACATGAGTAATCGCACCAATGTGCAAATTTCGTCTCAATCCGACAAGCGGTTGCAGAGAAAAATACGAAAGTACTGTGCGGCCAAACAAACAAACAGACCCACATGCAATACCTCTCCTTTAGCGAGGGTAAAATAAATTGATTTCTTCAAAATGCCAACAGGGTAGAAACGCAATCGGCAACGCCGGGTACCCACTGGGCAACGTCGGGTACCCACCGGGCAAATGCCGGGTATTACCTGCTCGTATTATATTAACCCCATGCCCTTACAGCCAAGGAAATTCCATAAAGCAACCAAGAAATGCTGCACAAGGTAAGGCACTTTTGCTGTTTCAAACCCTTACCTGGGTTCCTCTACAGCCACAGACGTTCACAAGTAGTACATACATGAGAAATCCCAATGCTACATACCCCACCCTCAGCTGCCAGACCGGTTTCTTCACTTGTTGGCGAATCATCAGTGACAGCGCAGACAGCAATGCATACCAATGAGGCTCCCAAGCACATACCACATCCAATGCCAATAGCAGGTAACATATAAAGACAAAACCCAATCATGTCTCCAATCCATCGGGAACCATACTCTGCACAGTGCTGGTGCTGCCGCAAGCAGTCTCCATGGCTATTGGGCACAATCCTGGACGGGTCGCCACTCCGACGCAGGAACACTCGAATGGCTCAATCGTCCAGCAAGCTGCGTACTCATTTTGCCGACCTCGGAAGGATAACAGGCTGAATCAACCCCACCTTGTATTAATTCCATGGCCAAGCGGGATTTGAACTGAGGGACCCTTGGATTCCAAGCTCACCACTCTAAAATCACGCTTCTTCCACCCATAATATGGCACTTTTCAAAATGACGTGATCCACTCCAAAGTGCTCATTGCGCATGCGCAAAAACCCCAGGGAGCTAAGAAATTGGGGTGAAATAAAATGGAATGGCTCACGCAAGCTTCTGAAAGATATTTGGAAAAGTACCTGAGAGAAAGGGCTGTGCTCAGCACAACAAAGGACTTCGAGAACTTTCTCAGCTCGCCAAATTGCACCTGCTCATTCCTGCAAACTCCTGACCAAGTGGCGACGGTGCAAGGCCCGAGTGGAAGGACTTGTGTTGCACAACCCCCTGACGATTGTACGCAGTGAATGGATTGTGTATGTGGATTACGTTCTTCTGACACTGATGGGAAACACTCATCTAGGGCTTGTAACATGTACAGGGTAAGTTTATTTTACGAAACCTCGTACGGATTAAATAATCTATATATCTATACCAGCGGGGCTATGCCTACACATTGTAAGCAACGACGAACCATGCTTCCCAATTGTTTTCAAGGTCACTCACCGGCATTTTTTTTTCATTTTTTTTTCATTTGTTTTTTCATTTTTTTTTCATGTATTGATATTTTAATTTATGGATGTCCGATGATTCTGTGATTCCTCCCCCGCCCCACAGTGGACTGGCTTTGATGTCAATTGGCACGGACAATTTCAGCTTTCTACCTCACCTGGAAGGTAACTGATCTTTAATATGAGTCAATCAGTGGTAAGAAAGAGCTTTATATATTAGACTGGTGGGTTGTGCTTACACATTGCTGGTGAGCATATGAACCATGTTCCCCATTGTCTTGGGTTGCTCACCTGCATTTGATTTTTCTTTAATTTATTTTCCTTCTTTTTTTCATTTATTCGAAGTTTTCAGATGGTTCTGTGATTTTTTTTCCAGGTGTATTGCTTCGACAAAAAAGCATTCTAATAACCGTTTTGAATGTATCTGGTCGGCCGCGATGCGGGGAGGAGTGAGGGAGGAGAAGGAGGAAGGGCAATTCAATGAATGTGTGTGCCGTCCCCTCAGATGGACGTTAAACTGGGCATCCTGTCTGCTGGCAATTGAGATATACTCCATCCTTCCATTAATTGGTGGACGTTTAAATATCCCACTTGTGTCCTTCACGAAGACTCGCATACGATGGCCTGCACCCTGAGCGGAAAGCTTTCACTCAGTTTCTCCAGTGCAATGCATTAAAAGTTCATCACCAGAAATGCAAAACTGGCAGCATTTCAAAACGTGGATTTTGCTTCTCACACCGAGCTTCAACGTCATCGAAAATTCATCATGATGTTCAGAAGAACCCAGGTTCTCATTCTCGTAGGACTTTCTCAAACTTTTGAATGCAGGGTGCTAGTAACTGACTCTTTGATGGATCATCTTGTCGACTACTTTGATCTTAGATCTCCTTCTCACACCTTCCACTGCTCTGCAGTTGCAACTCGTTCAAGGAATCAATTTAAGTAATTCTGCAGTGAACCAATGGAAAAGTGCAGATTACTTCAACATTTTGGCCTCAGCATCAGGTACAACCGCTCTGAGGCAGACGTTCACCTGGCCAACGAAGCCTGTAACCTGCAGCATCCATGATCATCCAAAGTCCCTTCCTTTGTAAAATCTGAGATCTTTTCACAGTTTTACAAGATGCCTTTGGTCGAAGCTTACTGATGTACTTCTCTCCCATCTGGGACAGTGCCCTCACATAACACCTATCATTACTGAATGGCTGTGTAATGCCAACTAGTGCAGTGTGTAATTCAGCACAGCTAAATTTTGGCTTGGTTTCCTGTTCCAAGTATGAAGGGATAACCCCCATATGAACTGTTTTAATTCCTGTGTTCTCCCACCAATGACGAGGTAAACCGATTTAAACAGTGTTTAGACTATTTCCACTTCATTTAACATCCGCTGGCAGAAACTATCATATCTACAGCCAAGTATAGTAACTGCCCTTTGCGCAATGTCATTTGTGTTAGCCTGGAAGTAATATCAAATGTTTTTGTTTTTTTTGTATACCTTGTCGAGGCTTGTATGAGAGCTAACACACAACGCACAGCAAGGGGGGCATGAGACAAGAGGGGCGGGAGTGGGAAGGACAAAAGAGTGGGAACAGAGACATTAGGAGATCTGTGGAAGGGAGAGGGAGGGCGGGGAACATGGGTACACAAGATGGACATTACAGGGACTTCACGAAGGAAAGCAGAGGAATTGAAGGAGGTGGCTTGGGTGAAGTAAGGGGTCGAAATATTGAGGATTTGGATGGGGGGAAGAGGTGGTGGTGAACAGCTGTTTTGAAAGCCTGGAGGAAAGGATGGGATGAACAGAGTGAGGGAGTTTATTCGAAAGGTGGCGAAAAAATGAGGAATAAAAGAGTGAAGATAGCAGCTGATTCGTGATTTTGGTAGTTTTACCAGAAGGGAGTTGTTGGACCTTGAGCTCCTTGCGAAATATGGTTGGGACAAATCGCAGACAGAGCGGGGAGGGAGGGGGGGGGTGGGCAGTCTGGAGAGGAGATGGTAGAAGACAGAAAGACCACTGACCTGCCTGCGGTGAGAGAGTGAGAGGCCCAAAGACTCAGGCTCATCGCGGGAGATGCCAATGATCCGAAATGCCTTGGTTTTTCCAAAGGTGACGCCGAGAAAGGTGGGAGGCAGGAGCACCAGCCCAGAGGGAGAGCAGCACTCCATCAGGCTGTGGACAAAAGCTTTGTAAGTGGTCAGGAAGCTCAGGTGGGCCAAAGAAGTACTTTGCACGACGGAGGATTCCCGGCTGACTGGCTTTGGAGGCCAGGTTTGAAATGTGGCTTTCCCAGGAAAGATCATGGCAGATCGTGAGATGCAGAAGCTTGAAAGAAAGGATTCTTCCAGAGGATTGTTGAGAAAGTGGATGGGGGGTAAGGTCAGGTATGGGAGCATGGCGCCAGAGCAGCGTGTCGCTGCGTCCACTTTCCGCCGGTACTCCAGGGGCCTCCGGCTGGCCATCCCCCAGGCAGATGACTGGCCCATCCCAATTCTTTGAGATGCCGATCAACCTGCTGCAACCACGAGGCATATTGGTTGGCCCATTGGCCTCCTCCACTCACGAGGCTCCCTCGCTGAGAGAATCTGATAAACCAGGATCAGCGTCAGGAAAACGAGCCACATGTCCATACAGCCGCAGCTGACTCTCACGGACTATGCAGGTAACAAAATCTCATTTGAGTCTCTCTTCAGCAACTGCTCGTTGGACACAAAGTCCGACCAGCGATAGCCAGGATTCTCCGAAGAGACCTGGGACCAAAGGAATGAAGTCTCCGTCTCAGATCCTTGGTCAGAGTCCAAGTCTCCATCCATAGAGCAAGACTGGAAGCACCAAGGACCTGAAAGACTCGGATTTTCGTCACCCGCACAGGTACCGGCAGCGCCACACTCCATGATCCAGTGAATCCATGACTCCCCAGGCCCAACCCAGACGTCTGTTGACCTCTAACTCACAGCCAGCAGAGACGTAATATCACTGCCGACGGTAAGTGAATCTCTCCACGACCTCAACATCCTCACCACAAACAGGCACAGACAGGACAGCAGCATCCAAGATGTCAATGAAAGCCTGGATCTTAGTTTTGACCAGGAAACCCGTAATCCAGCGCCTCCGACTCCTCATTCAGCACCTCGAGGCCCCCAAAAGGATATCTAAAGTCTCCCACAAAGATGCCTGCATCATCTGCGAGATCAAGGTCAGAGATCTTGACGTTCCCAAGTGATGCACCGCAGCTTGATCTCTTCCGACATCCTCCCGAGAATCCAGTCCATACAAGTGCTTAAAAGTGTGGGGGCCAGTACACACCCCTGACGAACTCCAGTAACAACTGGAAATAAGTCAGAGATGGTAACACCACATCTCACAGCACTCTCTGTACCAGAGTATAGTTCAGACATCAGATCGATCAGTTTTTGGTGGCACCCTACGAAGGCCAAGAAATCCTCCAGAGGGCATCCCGATTCACTGGATCAAACGCTTTCCAGAGATCAACATAGGCTGCAAGCAGCCCCTGCCAAAACTCTCGTCTGCGTTGGGTGAGACCCGAAGAGCAACGATACGGTCAATCGTTGACCTCTTTTGTGTAAAGCCTGACTCCTCTGGACGCTGGTGCTCAAGCAGATGGTGGGAACCCTAGCAATATTATCCGAGCAAAGAACCTTGCCCGGCACTGAGTTGTTGCAGTATTGGCGATCACCCTTCCCTTTCGAGAGGGACAACAAGGCCCCTCCTCCAGTCAGTTAGGATGATGCCTGTGCTACAGGCAAAGCACAGAACTGCATGCAATGACACGATTGCAGCATTTCACCAGCCTGAGAAGTTCAGCATGGATGCCACAGATCCCTGGAGCTTTACCCCATTTCAACCAGTTTACCCCAGCCTGTGTTTCACAAGTGAAGGTGGATCACAGTTGATTGGAGGTCAGCAACAGGGATTGTAACACCCTGACGTCCAATAGACAGCTGGTGGATCAACCTTGTACAACCGCTCAAGGTAAACGGCCCAGCGGGCCTTCACTCTGGTCAATGGTATCCAGTGTCCCTTGAGAGACATATCTTCTTTGCCCTATGGTGAGTTCCATGACATCTACCGGCAACATCAGGGACGGTGGTCTTGAAGGCACTCCACAACTCTTCAGGACCTTCCAAAGCACCAAGACCCCCGCAATCTCCACTTTCAGCTTGTTGGCAAAACTCCTCAGCCTACCTCTCAATCCTTGACTTGCCAACATCGCAGCCTAGGCTGTGGATGGTTCCCATTCTCCTGGATTTAAGGCTGCAACTTCAGAGTGTTTACAAACAAGCCGGTGCCGTCAGTATGAAGAACTGAGCACTCCGGTGGACCCTGCGTTCTGTGATCATCCTCCGCGACCATCATGAGGACATGGTCAATCTCCTTGCCACCACACGCCAACGTTGGATATACACAGTCCAGCAATGCAGCTTAGTGGGTTGCTG
>CM068956.1:5500236-5517170 GCA_035128595.1 Eptatretus atami | reverse complement strand
TTGGGTTGCACCAAACATGATCGATCTGATGTCTGAACTATACTCTGGTACAGAGAATGCTGTGAGATGTGGTGTTACCATCTCTGACTATTTTCCAGTTGTTACTGGAGTTCGTCAGGGGTGTGTACTGGCCCCCACACTTTTAAGCACTTGTATGGACTGGATTCTCGGGAGGATGTCGGAGAGATCAAGCTGCGGTGCATCACTTGGGAACGTCAAGAATCTCTGACCTTGATCTCGCAGATGATGCAGGCATCTTTGGGGAGACTTTAGATATCCTTTTGGGGCCCTCGAAGGTGCTGAATGAGGAGTCGGGAGCGCTGCGGATTACGGGGTTTCCGGGTCAAAACTAAGAACAGGCTTTCATTGACATCTTGGATGCTGCTGTCCTGTCTGTGCTGTTTGTGGTGAGGATGTTGAGGTCTGGAGAGATTCACTTACCGTCGGCAGTGATATTACGTCTCTGCTGGCTGTGAGTTAGAGGTCAACAGACGTCTGGGTTGGGCCTGGGGAGTCATGGATTCACTGGATCATGAGTGTGGCGCTGCCGGTACCTGTGCGGGTGACGAAAATCCGAGTCTTTCAGGTCCTTGGTCTTCCAGTCTTGCTCTATGGATGGAGACTTGGACTCTGACCAAGGATCTGAGACGGAGACTTCATTCCTTTGGTCCCAGGTCTCTTCGGAGATCCTTGGCTATCGCTGGTCGGACTTTGTGTCCAACGAGCAGTTGCTGAGAGAGACTCAAATGAGATTTGTTACCTGCATAGTCCGTGAGAGTCAGCTGCGGCTGTATGGACATGTGGCTTGTTTTCCTGACGCTGATCCTGTTTATCAGATTCTCTCAGCGAGGGAGCCTCGTGAGTGGAGGGAGCCAATGGGCCAACCATATTGCCTCGTGGTTGCAGCAGGTTGATCGGCATCTCAAAAGAGTTGGGATGGGCCAGTCATCTGCCTGGGGGATGGCCAGCGGAGGCCCCTGAGTACCGGCGAAAGTGGACGCAGCGACACGCTGCTCTGGCGCATGCTCCCATACCTGAACTTACCCCCCATCCACTTTCTCAACAATCCTCTGGAAGAAGTCCTTTCTTCAAGCTTCTGGATCTCACGATCTGCCATGATCTTTCCTGGGAAAGCCACATTTCAAACCTGGCCTCCAAAGCCAGTCAGCCCGGGAATCCTCCGTCGTGCAAAGTCTTCTTTGGCCCACCTGAGCTCCTGACCACTTACAAAGCTTTTGTCCGCAGCCTGATGGAGTGCTGCTCTCCCTTCTGGGCTGGTGCTCCTGCCTCCCACCTTCTCGGCTCACTCTTGGAAAACCAAGGCATTTCGGATCATTGGCATCTTCCGCGATGAGCCTGAGTTTTGGGCCTCTCACTCTCTCACCGCAGGCAGGTCAGTGGTCTTTCTGTCTTCTACCTCTCCTCTACTCAGGCCCCCCCCCCCTGCTTCTGTCTGGATTTGTCCCAACCATATTTCGCAAGGAGCTAAGTCGATCACATCCCCCTTCTGGTAAAACTACAAAAATCACGAATCACTGCTATCTTCACTCTTTTATTCCTCTTTTTTCCCCACCTTTCGAATAAACTCCCTCACTCTGTTCACTCCCATCCTTTCCTCCAGGCTTTCAAAACAGCTGTTCACCACCACCTCTTCCCCCATCCAAATCCTCAATATTTTCGACCCCCTTACTTCACCCAAGCCCACCTCCTTCAATTTCCCTGCTTTCCTTCGTGAAAGTCCCTGTAATGTCCATCTTGTGTACCCCATGTCCCCGCCCCATCCCTCTCCCTTCCACAGATCTCCTAATGTCTCTGTTCCCACTCTTTTGTCCTTCCCAACTCCCCCCCTCTTGTCTCATGCCCCCCTTGCTGTGCGTTGTGTGTTAGCTCTCATACAAGCCTCGACAAGGTATACAAAAAAAACAAAAACATTTGATATTACTTCCAGGCTAACACAAATGACATTGCGCAAAGGGCAGCTTACTATACTTGGCTGTAGATATGATAGTTTCTGCCAGCGGATGTTAAATGAGTGGAAATAGTCTAAACACTGTTTAAAATCGGTTTACCTCGTCATTGGGTGGGAGAACCAAGGAATTAAAACAGTTCATATCGGGGTTATCCCTTCATACTTGGAACAGGAAACCAAGCCAAAATTTAGCTGTGCTGAATTACACACTGCAACTAGTTGGCATTACACAGCCATTCAGTAATGATAGGTGTTAGTGAGGGTCACTGTCCCAGATGGGAGAGAAGTACATCAGTAAGCTTCGACAAAGGCATCTTGTAAAACTGTGAAAAGATCTCAGATTTTACAAAGGAAGGACTTTGGATGATCATGGATGCTGCAGGTTACAGGCTTCGTTGCCAGGCCGTGAACGTCTGCCTCAGAGCGGTTGTACCTGATGCTGAGGCCAAAATGTTGAAGTAATCTGCACTTTTCCATTGGTTCCTGCAGAATTACTTAAATTGATTCCTTGAACGAGTTTCAACTGCAGAGCAGTGGAAGGTGTGAGAAGGAGACTAAGATCAAAGTAGTCGACAAGATGATCACACCAAAGGAGTCAGTTACTAGCACCCTGCATTCAAAAGTTTGAGAAAGTCCTACGAGAATGAGAACCTGGGTTCTTCTGAACATCATGATGAATTTTCGATGACGTTGAAGCTCGGTGTGAGAAGCAAAATCCACGTTTTGAAAATGCTGCCAGTTTTGCATTTCTGGTGATGAACTTTAATGCATTGCACTGGAGAAACTGAGTGAAAGCTTTCCGCTCAGGGTGCAGGCCATCGTATGCCAGTCTTCGTGAAGGACACAAGTGGGATATTTAACGTCCACCAATTAATGGAAGGATGGAGTATATCTCAATTGCCAGCAGACAGGATTCCCAGTTTAACGTCCATCTGAGGGACGGCACACACATTCATTTGAATTGCTGCCTTCCTCCTCTCCTCCCTCACTCCTCCCCGCATCGCGGCCGACCAGATACATTCAAAACGGTTATTAGAATGCTTTTTTGTCGAAGCCATACACCTGAAAAAAAATCACCGAACCATCTGAAAACTTCGAATAAATGAAAAAAAGAAGGAAAATAAATTAAAGAAAAATCAAATGCAGGTGAGCAACCCAAGACAATGGGGAACACGTTTCATATTCTCACACAATGTGTAAGCACAACCCACCAGTCTAATATATAAAGCTCTTTTCTACCACTGATGACTCATATTAAAGATCAGTTACCTTCCAGGGAGGTAGAAAGCTGAAATTGTCCGTGCCAATTGACATCAAAGCCAGTCCACTGTGGGGCGGGGGAGGATCACAGAATCATCGGACATCCATAAATTAAAATATCAATACATGAAAAAAAAATGGAAAAAAAAAAATGAAAAAAAAAATGCCGGTGAGACCTTGAAACAATTGGGAAGATGGTTCGTCGTTGCTTACAATGTGTAGGCATAGCCCGCGTGGTAGAGATATATAGATTATTTAATCCGTACGAGGTTTCGTAAATAAACTACCCTGTACATGTACAAGCCCTAGATGAGTGTTTCCCATCAGTGTCAGAAGAACGTAATCCACATACACAATCCATTCACTGCTACATCCGTCAGGGGGTTGTGCAACACAAGTCCTTCCACTTGGGCCTTGCACCGCGCCACTTGGTCAGGAGTTTGCAGGATGAGCAGGTGCAATTGGCGAGCTGAGAAAGTTCTCGAAGTCCTTTTGTGCTGAGGCACAGCCCTTTCTCTCAGGTACTTTTCCAAATATCTTTCAGAAGCTTGGTGTAGCCATTCCATTTTATTTCACCCCAATTTCTCAGCTCCCTGGGGTTTTTGCGCATGCGCAATGAGCACTTTGGAGTGGATCACGTCATTTTGAAAAGTGCCATATTATGGTGTGAAGAAGCGTGATTTTAGAGTGGTGAGCTTGGAATCCAAGGGTCCTCAGTTCAAATCCCGCTTGGCCATGGAATTAATACAGGTGGGGTTGATTCAGCCTGTTATCCTTCCGAGGTCGGCAAAATGAGTACCAGCTTGCTTGGACGATTGAGCCATTCGAGTGTTCCTGCGTCGGAGTGGCGACCCGTCCAGGATTGTGCCCAATAGCCAGGAGACTGCTTCGCCAGCACCAGCACTGTGCAGAGTATGGTCCCGATGGATTGGAGACATGATTGGGTTTGTCTTTATATGTTACCTGCTATTGGCATTGGATGTGGTATGTGCTTGGGAGCCTCATTGGTAGGCAGCTGTCTGCGCTGTCACTGATGATTCGCCAACAAGTGAAGAAACCGTCTGGCAGCTGAGGGTGGGGTATGTAGCATTGGGATTTCCATGTATGTACTACTTGTGAACGTCTGTGGCTGTAGAGGAACCCAGGTAAGGGTTTGAAACAGCAAAAGTCGCTTACCTTGTGCAGCATTTCTTGGTTGCTTTATGGAATTTCCTTGGCTGTAAGGGCATCATGGGGGTTAATATAATACGAGCAGGTTAATACCCGGCATTGCCCGGTGGGTACCCGACGTTGCCCAGTGGGTACCCGGCGTGCCCGATGCGTTCTACCCCTGTTGGCATTTTGAAGAAATCAATTTATTTTACCCTCGCTAAAGGAGAGGTATTGCATGTGGGTCTGTTTGTTTGTTTGGCCGCACAGTACTTTCGTATTTTTCTCTGCAACCGCTTGTCGGATTGAGACGAAATTTGCACCATTGGTGCGATTACTCATGTAGAATGTTTTAATGATTGATTATGACGTGCATACACCACATGGTGTGGCAGCCATGTTGGAAAAGCTTTGACCTCTATCTCTGAAACCACACCAAGGAAAACATTGAAACTTGCACATGGCAAGTACTCATGGGGAATGAATGTGATTTTTTTAATGACATCACAGTGCCTTCGTTATGACGTCATAATTGCATATGTCGATCCGATCAGTGTAAAAAATTTCCCACAAAATTTATTTTATCATTGGTCACATGATTTGGCAGCCATATTGTATTTTTTTTTTTTTAAACAAAAACCTTCACTGAAAGGGCTGAACCAGTCATCACTGCCAGCTGTTATAAAGTGGCAGTTCTAATTATGTCTCTATTAATTACATAACACACCAGTACACAAACTCCATACAACGCAACAAACAATACACCCCACAAAAACAGTCCTGGCAAGGGTCCGCCAATCTCAGATTGCTTCTTTTCTTGTTTCTATGTTTTTTATGAGTACCTAAAACACTTCTTCACACCCACTAAGGAATGGGGTCAGGGATCATTTAATATTACCTTTCATATAATATACATATATATATAATATACATAATATATATATACATATATATACATATATATATTATATATACAAAAGGCTTCGCACAATAGAGCAATTAAAAAAATATATATCCAAAAAACCCAAACTTTTTCTTCAAAATTTAAAAAAATCTATTTTTGCCTAAAACATTTGCCGGCTCACTGATGAGCTCTGAAAGTTTGACAAAGATCTGTTTAGCCATCTCTGAGAAAAATGGTGCCCACACCCACAGACACACAGACAGCTCCCTTATACGTAGTATAGAATGACACTGGAGTTGCTCTAAACCCAAAACTTTTTTTTATTCGTATACATAACTGGCAGTGTAAGTTTCATTATGATGCATAAAACATGAAAGTTTACATAAACAATGACCAGAAATGACCAAGATAAGTGTTGTGCACAATTTATTTTAATAACATACGATGTAAGAAAGTGAAAGCATCAGGACGACCATGAAGCTAATCTGGAACACAGTTAAAATGTCAATATGTGTGAACTCCAAATGAGTCAATGAACATCAAAAACGATTACAATCACAACAGTGAAGGAAAATAGTGGCAGAATGACCTAATCTAAGTGGTTAGTAAATAGAGGGAAGTTTGGGTATTTTTATATTTTCAAAGATTAAATCAAGCTCTAGGTGCAGATATCAGCAAAGCCATATTTATAAAGCTCATATTCCTCACCATTAACACTGTGCAATTCACATTTATTATTGCCAAAGTACTCGTATTGCTAAAGTACAAAAAGGGGGCACAAAAGGTCTTGACCAGAATGATTGAACATGTGCAGACAGTATTGGCACAGCAGTAAAAATAACTTAACATACAAAACAAAGAAACTACATCTCCCAAATAATCCATAATGAGTTCTCCAACCTCTCATTGGATCACCCACAATGTTTCGCGTCGCAACACGGGTTAAACGGCCTCCACCAGACTCTCACTAGCTGACAGATCTGCTATTACCAAGCATGGGTTAAGGGCCACCATATTCCCCTATGGGAAAATGTGAACATTCTGGCTGCTACCCCGAAGCATGCCAGGAGATGAATACTGGAGCTTGGCACACTGTGCAAACGAGTTCACCTCGACAGAGGAGACTGAAGCTTCAGCAATAGGCACATGGTCCTTTATCCACAAATACACAAGAGATGCTCGAGGGGAGGAGAACAGAGACAAAGTGGGACATGATAGTCTTTAAAAAAGTTTACATGATCTCAAGAATGTACTTCCTCAACAGAGCAAAACACTGATGACATAAGCTTGCCATTGGCTGATGGTGGATTTGGCTAAATGTCAGATGAGTCTCACAATACAGCTTGGAAATGGTTGGCTGATTAGGCCCATACCCTCCACCTCCAGGTACATTAGGAAGGAGAAAAAGTGGACATTCAGAGGAGGTTAACAGGGAATTTGCTCTTCACAAAGGCTAGCGGAGGCATAGTTAGCCCGATTTGTGCAGAGACGTTGAATAGTGTGATAGGACGAGAGGTTGGAGAACTTGGTATGGAGTCTTTAGAAAGCATCTTGCAACCGCTTATCGTTACTGGAGATATATGTGTATGTGGAAAATATCATGACAATCATTTCAAAGTTAAAAGAAGTATTAAAGTAAGAGTCATTGATTAAAAATATGCTTAATTTAATGGCAATAAAATGGAATTAAAGGGTCGTAAGAGACAAAATTAGGAGAACAAAAGTGTTCACATCTGCATTGATCTTAAACTTGCAATGATCAGTGTGAAGGCTACTGTGGGATTTGCAGAAAAATCAAATTGTGGCACAACTTAGAAATAACAAAAAAGGAGCAAACAACATTTACACAGGATAATGTTGTGTCGTCTTAATTAGAATTTAGGGAATGTGCTCTTGAAAAATAAATTGGCAAACTTATAAAAATAGCGCTTAGGTTCTGTTAAAAAAAATATTCACAAATAAAATCCCAATCCTATAAGAGCGGAGATCAAAACGTGTGCATCTCTCTCAATGCGAGGGTACATCAATATGAGATTGACATGGATTTAAAATGTAAATTAATAGAGTTGACAGAATCATAAAACTTACGCATCCCAAAGCCTCTGTTAAATTTTATCTGAAAGCAAAATGATGCTTTATTAATGTTTGAGAAAAATAAAATCTCTGTGCAGAAGTGTGGAGGACCGTTAAGTGTTGGCACAAAGAAAGACAAGGGGCAGATCACATGGTGCTGTCGGCTCTGGTTGGGCTAAAAGCAGCAGCTGTAGGATGTCCAGACAAAGGATGAGCACAAGAGTGCCCGTCAGATGGCGCCAATGCCAAGTGATAGGATTACGCATCTTCTCCAGGGCCATGTGCAGTTCCTGCACACATCACGGTAGCTTTCACCCATTTTTGAGCTCCATGTTCACAAGAAGTCATATGCAGGCTTCCACATCGTCTTTTGGACACACACAACAAACTGTCACAACCATGTGAGCAAAAGTCAAGAAAAAAAAATTGAGGCAAGGTCACAAGTATCCAATTCAAAACCGTGGTTCCACCATTTATTTAAGGCCTTTGGCAAGGATTAGGTTTGAGTTTTTGGCCAGCAAGTGAACTTCATCTTAAACTATCTAGACATTGCATGGTTAGTGTTTAAAAAAAAGAATAAATCCCAAGGGGAGGAGGCTTTAGGTGACAACAGATAGTCGACCCAACATCGTTTTCATCATTGGTTTGCCTGTAAGGCTGGGTGTGGTCATGTGTGCTGCTGATGGAGAGATCAACAAATTAAATATCATTGTTTGAGATATATATTGTGATGGTTCTGCAAAACTGTCATTAACCCAAGGCAAGGCACGCAACATAGAGCGGATGCAGTTTGTTATTTTATTACTGGCTTCAGATAGAGCCCTTCCCTGATGTGCAATGGGTTTTTGGGGGCAATATGCATTGTGAGGGAATTAGGTAGATTTCCCCCATTTTCCCCATCTTTTTCTCCTGCACAAGAATCGCTCTCACATGAACCCAAGCACATGCTGTTGCGCAGCTCATTTGCAAACAAACCCAAAATCCGATTTGGGTCGTGCACAATAATCAAACTGTCAAATCACTTTAACTTCACCAATACGCCGACAAACGCTACAACAGCACTACACTGACAAATCATAAGAGACATTTATTATCACTCCACATTATCAGAACATTATACAAGCTCGCTCGACACATTTGCCTTTGCCAACAACCAAGAAACCTCAAGCACAGTACGAAACAACCATGTCGCCACAACCACAACTCACCTGCCACACCGCCTCTACCACCACCTCAACTACAATATCACCACACAATCACCGCAGATGCCTGCTGCCACCTTTGGAGCAACAACAACCATGGCATAATGCACCAACAACAGGCACTTCAGACCTGGACGTTCAGACGCCAACAACACGAAGCGCAAAAAATGGCTAATCACTCATTTATACCCTATGGTTCACCCTGATGCTCCACTTGCACGTCATGCTAATTAGGCTTCCTGCGCACATTCGCGCTCAGAAAGCCAGCTAAATTATGCCATCTCCAAGTTCTGTGCAGAGCTCCGCTGCATGGGTCAGCTGGGAGATCATGCTGACACATTCGCGACTGCGAACTGGCGTGGTCGTGCTGACACTGAAAGAATCAGGGTGTATCAATGAGTGCACTGGAATCCCGGTCAGCACGTTTAGCAAACTATCTTGATCTGCACCAAAGCTCCAACTCCGCCAAGTAGCTATTTAAGCCGCACGTTCTATACGCACGAGAGATTCTTTGGCTGGTCAGCGGTATTAGCAAAAATGGGTTGGAGCTGGGGGAACGGGAGCTGGAGCTGTCGGATGGAGTTGCAGAATGGAGCACTGGGTGAGCGAGTGATTCAGGCACCATGCAGGGCACGTTCATTAACGCCAGGCCAATTAACACCTCAGATATTGAGCTAATCTGTTTCTCACACGTTCCCTTCTCTTTTCCATCTCATCTGCTGTGGACGCAAAAGGAACTCAGTGAGGGAAAGTCCCGAAGAACCATTCTTTCAGAGCGACCTCACTGATACACACCTCTTTCCAGTTTCATCCTCACACCTCACCCACACCTCTTCAATACGCACCTAAGACACCAACCAGTATTTCCTCTTTTGCCCCCTCACCCAGCAAATGGGCAATGTGGACTCGTCAGCCCTGCTCAGTATAGCGCGGAATCCTGCCAGGATTGGCGGTACCGATTGCGCATTCGTGGTTGACTCGTAAACCTGCCAGACTTGGAGTTATCCACGGCTTGGTGGGCCTCAGGATCGGCATTCGAGAGGAACTTGACTGCTTCCCCTAATGGCGAACGTCAAATCCAGGCCGTAATGATATAAAGTGTATTATGCAGTGCTTTAGAAAAGTACATCCTTACACTGTTGCACCCTGAATTTAAAATGGATTCAATTGATTTTTTTGTTGTCACTGATCTACACAAAACATCCCACAATGCCAGTGGAATTTTTTATTTTTTTTGAATTATTTACAAATCAATAACAATGAAAACCTGAAATGTCTCGAGGCAATAAGTATTCAACACCTTTGCTATGACACTCCAAATTGAGCTCAGGTGCATCCAATTTCCTTTGATCATCCTTGAGATGTTCTCCAAAACTTGATTGGAGTCAATTGATGTCAATAACTCCACAATTTATTGATTGTAGAGTTATTGACATCAATTGACTCAATTAATTCAATTGATGTCAATAACTCAAGTGTCAATAGTGAGGCGAATATTGACACCTGCATCAATAACTCAATCAATCAAGTCAATTGATGTCAATAACTCCAAACAATGCACATCAGAGCAGAAACTCGACTATAAAGTTCAAGGAACTGTCCGTAGAACTCCAAGATAGAATTGTGAGGCATAGATCTGGGGATGGGTTAAAACAATTTTAATGTTGAGGTTCAGAAAGAGCACAGTGAGCTCCATCATTAGGAAATGAAAATAATATGGAACTACCCAGACTCTTCCTAGAGATGGCTGTCCGATCAAACTGAGCAACTGGGCAAGAGTGGTTAGGGAGGTGACCAAGAACACAATGACCACTCTGACAGAACTACAGAGTTCCTTGGGTGAGATGAGAGAACCTGCCGAAAGGCCAACAGTCTCTGCAGCATTTCACAAATCTAGGCGTTATGGTAGAAGTGGTCAGACTGAAGGCACTCCTGAGAAAAAAGGCACATCACAGCACACCTGGAATTTGCAAAGATGCATGTGAAAGACTGTGATAGCATGAGGCAAAGATTTGTGTGGTTCGGCATGAGAAGAAAATTGAACTCTTTGCCTGAATGCACAGCGCGGAACGTCTGGCAGAAACCAGCACAGCTCTCACCATCTAACACACATCGTTTCGTGAAAGCATGTGGTGGCAGCATCATGCTATCGGGATGCTTTCAGTGGCAGGGAGTAGGAGACTGTAAGGATAGAGGGAACGAATGAATGAGCAGGAAATACAGGCAAATCCGTGAGGAGAACCTGTTTCAGAGTGCAAAGACCTGAGACTGGCGCAAAACATTATGTTCCAAAAGGACAATGTACCCCAAGCATAGCAGCCAAAGCAACATTGAATAGCTTCAGAACAAGAACATGAAGTTACTGAGTGGCGCCAGCCAAAGCCCAGGACTTGAATCCCATTGAGATCTGTGGAAAAACTTGAAGATTGCCTGTTCAACTGACACTCCCATCAATTGACAGAGCTTGAAGGCAAATCTACAAGGAAAGATGGGGAGAAAATCCCCAAATCTAGATATCAAGCTCGATTGGGAAGAGCAAGGTGATGGTGGGTTAGAAGGGCACACGATGACGAGTGATCATTCCTTTTCATTTAAGGATGCTATTCCGATAGTCTGTGGTTTTTCCTGTATATCGGGCTCGATACCTGTTGGCACACAAAAACAGATGCTTCTTCCATTGTCTCGGTTCACTCACTTGCATTTCTTTCATATATTTATATTTTCATTTTACGGATGTTGTCCGACGATTCTCTGTGAATTTCCGGATGTACTGGCTTCGACGTCAATTGGGCACACAAATTTCAGCTTTCATTTGTCACCCCGAAGATTTACGCGATCATTATATCAGTGAGTGAGTGAGTCAGTGGTTAGAAAATAGCTTTTAATAGGTTATATACTATATATATATAATATATATTATATATATATAATAATATTATATATATATTATATATATATATACAGTGGGGAGAAACAAGTATTTGATACACTGCCGATTTTGCAGGTTTTCCCACTTTACAAAGCACGGAGAGTCTGTAATTTTTATCATAGGTCCACTCACTGTGAAAAGACGGAATCTAAAACAAAAAATCCTGAAAATCACATTGATGTATTTTGAAATAATTAATTTGCCATTTTATTGCATGAAATAAGTATTTATGCATACATCAGAAAAAACAGAACTTAATATTTGGTACAGAAACCTTGTTTGCAATTAACAGGAGATCAGACGTTTCCTGTAGTTCTTAACCAGGTTTGCACAGGACTGCAGCAGGGATTTTGGCCCACTCCTCCATACAGATCTTCTCCAGATCCTTCAGGTTTCAGGTGCTGTCGCTGGGCAACACCAGACTTTTCAGCTCCCTCCAAAATTTCTATTGGGTTCAGGTCTGGAGACTGGCCTAGGCTCACTCCAGGACCTTGAGATGCTTCTTACGGAGCCACTCCTTAGTTGCCCTGGCTGGATGTGTTTCGGGTCGTTGTCATGCTGGGAAGACCCCAGCACGCCCCCATCTTCAATGCTCTTGTTGAGGGAAGCAGGTTGTTGCGCCAAGATCTCGCGCATAACATGGCCCCATCCATCCTCCCCCAATACGGTTGCAGTCGTCCTGTCCCCTTTGCAGAAAAGATCCTCAAAGAATTGATGTTTCCACCTCCATGCTTCACGCGTTGGGATGGTGTTATTGGGGTTGTACTCATCCCTTCTTCTTCCTCCAAACACGGCGAGTGTAGTTTAAACCAAAAAGCTCTATTTTGGTCTTCATCAGACCACATTTACCTTTCTCCCATTCCTCCTCTGGATCATCCAGTATGGTCATTGGCAACTCAGACCGGGCCTGGACATGCGCTGGCGTTGAGCAGAGGGACCTGCGTGCGCTGCAGGATTTAACCGATGACGGCGTAGTGTGTTACTTAATGGTTTTTCTTTTGATACTGTGGTCCAGCTCTCTTCAGGTCATTGACCCAGGTCCTGCCTGTGTAGTTCTGGGCTAAAGATTCCCTTCCACTTTCTCATGATCATTGAGGCTCACGAGGTAGATCTTGCATGGACCCCCAGACCGAGGGAGATTGACTGCTTATCTTGAACTTCTTCCATTTTCTTAATAATGCGCCAACAGTTGTTGCCTTCTCACCAAGCTTGTTGGCTCATTGTCCTTGTAAGCCCATCCCAGCCTTGTGCAAGTCTACAATCTTTGTCCCTGATGTCTTAGACAGCTCTTCTGTCTTGCCCATTGTGGAGAGCGTTTGGAGTCTGATGATGAGTGTGGACAGCTTGTCTTTTATGCAGATAACGAGTTCAAACAGTGCCTGCATTTTAATTACAGGGTAATGAGTGGAAGAATGGGAGGCTTCTTAAAGACAAAACTAACGGTCTGTGAGAGAAGAATTCTTAACTGGTTGGTAGGTGATCAAATACTTATTTCATGCAATAAAAGCAAATTAATTTATTTTAAAAATCAACAATGTGAATTTTCAGGAATTTTGTTTTAGATTTCCGCGTCTTTTCACAGTTGAAGTGTACCTATGATAAAAATTACAGACCTCTACGTGCTTTGTAAGTGGGAAAACCTGCAAAATCGGCAGTGTATCAAATACTTGTTCTCCCCACTGTATATTAATATATATATACATAATATACAATATTATACATATGTCTATGCAAAAGTGTCTGTCTCGTCCTGTGTTGTCACTGAAACTAACTCCCCCTCAAAACTTTTGTGAAATCTTATAAAACTTTCGGGCTGCACCTAACCTCTCCATGGTATGTCCGACATGTATTTTTAGCCCCCGTGGGACTTCGTCCGAAACAGGACTTATGGATTTGGTTCTCGATTTTTGTGCCTGTGCGGTGTGCGTAGTGTGCGGTCCGCAACCAATATATCTCCAAGGCATGTATGGCATTTTATTCTTACTGGCCACAGACAAAACATGATGCGTTACATACACGCTCACTTTTCTTTGAGATTCATATCCAAGATGGCCGGACGTGCGCATTAGTATAGTGCAGAAAAACCCCAATGATTGAATCACGTCCTCAACCATTTCTTGAACATGCCATTTACCGAATGGTATGTTCAAACTTGGCTCACAGATAAAGAATGATGGCTTACAAAAAGCGCTACATCAATGTTTTTTTCCCCCGAGATCAGATCCAAGAGGCCGACTGGGGCATTTTGGTTGCAAAAAATTAGGACACTTGACCTCGTATGCCTTATCTGGCCCTGGGCCTAATTGTTTAACCCAAATTTGGTTAGCATTCTGACGGCCGATAGGGTCTGGAGAAGAGGATGTTAAAGGAATTAATGCGATTTTCCAAAAATTGACCGTAAGTCGGCCATTTTTGGACACATTTTCTGCTGCGTCACGTGATTCCACAGACTTCCACAATATCAATAACATCCCTACCCGACCATAATGTTGCAACACAAATTTGGTAGCACATCTGGACAGGTGGGTCACAAGAGAAAGAGATTTTGCGAAGCGAATTTGCAGGACTCCAATTTTGACACATTTGTGGTCATTTTGACACAAATTCAGTCATGGCCTCCACAAATTTAGCAATTCAGCACCCTGGTCCTAATGTTGGAAAACCCAAAATTTGTACATTCTGACTGGTGGATCTGGAGAAAGAAGATTTCTGAAGGAATTTACAACGGATTTTCCAAAAAATAATGTCAGCCATTTTGACCTTACTTAAGTCAGTGACCGGAATGAGCTTGTAATTCCTGTTACCAGTCAGGAGGAGGACGTTGCTGCAAAATTTCAGCTGGATTGGCTGGAGCGATTTGGCCGGAGAAGTCGAAAAAGGAGACGGGACTACCGACGGATAAAACACCACGATAACAATCCCACCATCTGGAATGTAAATCCACATAAGTTAAATTCCCCATGTTCAACACGTCCTCAACCATTTCTTGACATGCATTTACCGATGTTGTTCAAACTTGGCACACAGATAAAGAATGATGGCCGATATATGACGTCGTTTTTTTTTCAAGATCAGATCGACTGGTGGACATTTTGTTACTTTATTTTGGAAAGAAGCAAAGGCACAGGTACATTATTGGCCATACACTGTGCCCCCACTTTATGTTGACAGATCTAATCAAAGATGGTGCTGAGCTGACAAGCCATTTTAGTTTTAACATAAATATGGGCGTAGCCCTTTAACTCCATACAGCACAATTACTAAAATGACGGGGTTTCTATAACATTGTCTTTTTACTCGTTTATGTAAAACTTTTTAGAAAATTAATTTATTGTATTTTGAATTTTTTTTTTCTTTTTACATAAAATTTTCAACTTAAGTTGAACTTATAAAAATGTAATTAATTCACGAATATACGATTACATTTTGCAAAATAAAATTTGAATTCTGCTTTGGTGTAAATCACAACACTGGCCAAATTCACTGTACTTTCCTCAGTTAAAAACAAGCCTGTCTCTCTCGCGATGGGGGGGGCGCTGTGGTGAGTGTTTTTGAATGTACGTGGAGGTTGTCTGTCCCACTGTAGCGACGCATGGTGAATGAGAGCGTTAGAGAGCTGATTCCACACTAGTATGTATATATCTATGCAGTCAGCTTCTCGTCCTGTGTTGTACTGAACTACTCCTCAAACTGTTTGTGAAATCATTACCAAACGTACGGGCTGCACCTATCCTCCCGCAGAATGTCGATATGTCCTCAGGGTATTTTTTTGGTGAAAACTTTTTGAGGGTGTTTTTGTGAATTACCGTGCCAGTGAGGTGTTTTTAATAACCATTGACAGTTTTGTCCGAATGGACCGCGATGTGCGGTCAGGTGAGCTGATCTGCACTATTATATACTATAGTAATATATATAGAATAGCTCATTAATATAGTATAAATACCTATATAATAGGTATCTCTTCTAACCGACCTACTGGAGTGACAGATATTAAGATCGGCTTACTTTTCGGTGACGTAGAATGCTGGAAGTTTTGCGTGCGTGATGGGACACGCGAGGCCCCAACACACGAAAAAAAATAATAGAATCGTCCGGGCAAGATTCATAATATGAAATATAAATAATAGAAGAAAAGAAAATGAAAAACCATGCAATGGGTGACCCGAGATAATGGTAATGCAACCACGGTATTTTCTGTGCCGACAAGAATCTAAGTCCTTACGACACAAAAAAATCAACAGAATCATCGGAAAGCATCTGTAAATGAAAAATATAAATAAATGAAAATCAAATGAAAAAAAAACAAATTACCCCGTGTGGGAAGCGTGCTGGTCATCTCTACAATACCACAAGGTCTCAATGTTCAGTTATGACCGAAGGACTACCGCAGTTCTACTGCGCAGCTCGAACTGCCGCAGCTTGAAATGGCGCTGGTTAAAGATGACTCAAGGCATTTTGCCGCAGTGCGCACACGACAAATTATATTTTGAAAATAAATGCGACGTTTAACATTTCGGGTTTATTGAAAACTTTTGCACCGTTCGGCGGGAAATGTATAAATATAAAATAGGCTAAAAAATGTGTTTTAATTTATATTTAATTTCTCCTTCTTCGCTGCTTATGCGAGAATCGCTAATCAGCGATTTTCTGGCCATCTTCCATGATCACGTGACGATTCAAACGGCGAAGGAAATTCAAAATCTGTCCGTTAGATACAGATAATCTTATTTTTTACTATCACTAATCAATAAGACAGTTGCCGAAATATCTTGATAGAATGCAGACTAGATAGTTTGAACAATGGCGATTTTTTATAACTTACGTGACCTCGTGACCTGACCCTGACTTGAACCCGGACAAAGTTATATCGTTGCTGCAACACTCATCAGACCTCTACCCACATTACAAGTTTCATCAGTATTGCGAAAGAAAAATTGTTGACGAGGACGGACGTACGGACATTGGTCCGGTTTATTAGTTCAATTCTTCGGTAGAGTTACCTAAAATCAAAATGCATGAGTGAGTGAAACCCGAAAAAGGGGAAAAACACGGTTCGTATGCTTACACTGCTGTCAGCACAATGGCACACTCCACTGTAATACGCTATATATACACATCGATATATATACACACACGCTATATATACACACACACACACAGCACACACACACACACACACACACACACACCTAACTCTCTTGCAGTGCTGAATGACAATCCACATAACTAAATTGTGTACACATTTTGCCAACATTTTGTAGCTACTACATCATCAATATGGCTTCCAATTCTCTCTCTGTTCGTCAGGGGTGTGTACTGGCCCCCACACTTTTAAGCACTTGTATGGACTGGATTCTCGGGAGGATGTCGGAGAGATCAAGCTGCGGTGCATCACTTGGGAACGTCAAGATCTCTGACCTTGATCTCGCAGATGATGCAGGCATCTTT
>CM068956.1:5483522-5500211 GCA_035128595.1 Eptatretus atami | reverse complement strand
GGCGGAGACTTTAGATATCCTTTTGGGGCCCTCGAAGGTGCTGAATGAGGAGTCGGAGCGCTGCGGATTACGGGGTTTCCTGGGTCAAAACTAAGACCAGGCTTTCATTGACATCTTGGATGCTGCTGTCCTGTCTGTGCTGTTTGTGGTGAGGATGTTGAGGTCGTGGAGAGATTCACTTACCGTCGGCAGTGATATTCACGTCTCTGCTGGCTGTGAGTTAGAGGTCAACAGACGTCTGGGTTGGGCCTGGGGAGTCATGGATTCACTGGATCATGAGTGTGGCGCTGCGGTACCTGTGCGGGTGACGAAAATCCGAGTCTTCAGGTCCTTGGTGCTTCCAGTTCTTGCTCTATGGATGGAGACTTGGACTCTGACCAAGGATCTGAGACGGAGACTTCATTCCTTTGGTCCCAGGTCTCTTCGGAGATCCTTGGCTATCGCTGGTCGGACTTTGTGTCCAACGAGCAGTTGCTGAGAAGAGACTCAAAATGAGATTTGTTACCTGCATAGTCCGTGAGAGTCAGCTGCGGCTGTATGGACATGTGGCTTCGTTTTCCTGACGCTGATCCTGTTTATCAGATTCTCTCAGCGAGGGAGCCTCGTGAGTGGAGGAGCCAATGGGCCAACCATATATGCCTCGTGGTTGCAGCAGGTTGATCGGCATCTCAAAGAGATTGGGATGGGCCAGTCATCTGCCTGGGGGATGGCCAGCCGGAGGCCCCTGAGTACCGGCGAAAGTGGACGCAGCGACACGCTGCTCTGGCGCATGCTCCCATACCTGAACCTTACCCCCCATCCACTTTCTCAACAATCCTCTGGAAGAAGTCCTTTCTTCAAGCTTCTGCATCTCACGATCTGCCATGATCTTTCCTGGGAAAGCCACATTTCAAACCTGGCCTCCAAAGCCAGTCAGCCGGGAATCCTCCGTCGTGCAAAGTCTTCTTTGGCCCACCTGGCTCCTGACCACTTACAAAGCTTTTGTCCGCAGCCTGATGGAGTGCTGCTCTCCTTCTGGGCTGGTGCTCCTGCCTCCCACCTTTCTCGGCTCACTCTTGGAAAACCAAGGCATTTCGGATCATTGGCATCTCCGCGATGAGCCTGAGTTTTGGGCCTCTCACTCTCTCACCGCAGGCAGGTCAGTGGTCTTTCTGTCTTCTACCTCTCCTCTCCCCCCCCCCCCTCCCGCTCTGTCTGGATTTGTCCCAACCATATTTCTGCACAGGCACTAAGCGATCGCATCCCCCTTCTGGTAAAACTACAAAAATCACGAATCACTGTATCTTCACTCTTTTATTCCTCATTTTTTCGCCACCTTCGAATAAACTCCCTCACTCTGTTCACTCCCATCCTTTCCTCCAGGCTTTCAAAACAGCTGTTCACCACCACCTCTTCCCCCCATCCAAATCCTCAATATTTTCGACCCCCTTACTTCACCAAGCCCACCTCCTTCAATTTCCCTGCTTTCCTTCGTGAAAGTCCTGTAATGTCCATCTTGTGTACCCATGTCCCCGCCCATCCCTCTCCCTTCCACAGATCTCCTAATGTCTCTGTTCCCCACTCTTTTGTCCTTCCCACTCCCCCCTCTTGTCTCATGCCCCCCTTGCTGTGCGTTGTGTGTTAGCTCTCATACAAGCCTCGACAAGGTATACAAAAAAAACAAAAAACATTTGATAATTACTTCCAGGCTAACACAAATGACATTGCGCAAAGGGCAGTTACTATACTTGGCTGTAGATATGATAGTTTCTGCCAGCGGATGTTAAATGAAGTGGAAATAGTCTAAACACTGTTTAAATCGGTTTACCTCGTCATTGGGTGGGAGAAACCAAGGAATTAAAACAGTTCATATGGGGGTTATCCCTTCATACTTGGAACAGGAAACCAAGCCAAAATTTAGCTGTGCTGAATTACACACTGCACTAGTTGGCATTAACACAGCATTCAGTAATGATAGGTGTTAGTGAGGGCACTGTCCCAGATGGGAGAGAAGTACATCAGTAAGCTTCGACAAAGGCATCTTGTAAAACTGTGAAAAGATCTCAGATTTACAAAGGAAGGACTTTGGATGATCATGGATGCTGCAGGTTACAGGCTTCGTTGGCCAGGCGTGAACGTCTGCCTCAGAGCGGTTGTACCTGATGCTGAGGCCAAAATGTTGAAGTAATCTGCACTTTTCCATTGGTTCCTGCAGAATTACTTAAATTGATTCCTTGAACGAGTTTCAACTGCAGAGCAGTGGAAGGTGTGAGAAGGAGACTAAGATCAAAAGTAGTCGACAAGATGATCACACCAAAGGAGTCAGTTACTAGCACCCTGCATTCAAAAGTTTGAGAAAGTCCTACGAGAATGAGAACCTGGGTTCTTCTGAACATCATGATGAATTTTCGATGACGTTGAAGCTCGGTGTGAGAAGCAAAATCCACGTTTTGAAATGCTGCCAGTTTTGCATTTCTGGTGATGAACTTTTAATGCATTGCACTGGAGAAACTGAGTGAAAGCTTTCCGCTCAGGGTGCAGGCCATCGTATGCCAGTCTTCGTGAAGGACACAAGTGGGATATTTAACGTCCACCAATTAATGGAAGGATGGAGTATATCTCAATGCCAGCAGACAGGATGCCCAGTTTAACGTCCATCTGAGGGACGGCACACACATTCATTTGAATTGCTGCCTTCCTCCTCTCCTCCCTCACTCCTCCCCGCATCGCGGCCGACCAGATACATTCAAAACGGTTATTAGAATGCTTTTTTGTCGAAGCGATACACCTGGAAAAAAAATCACCAGAACCATCTGAAAACTTCGATAAATGAAAAAAAGAAGGAAAATAAATTAAAGAAAAATCAAATGCAGGTGAGCAACCCAAGACAATGGGGGAACATGGTTTCATATGCTCACACAATGTGTAAGCACAACCCACCAGTCTAATATATAAAGCTCTTTCTACCACTGATGACTCATATTAAAGATCAGTTACCTTCCAGGTGAGGTAGAAAGCTGAAATTGTCCGTGCCAATTGACATCAAAGCCAGTCCACTGTGGGGCGGGGGGAGGAATCACAGAATCATCGGACATCCATAAATTAAAATATCAATACATGAAAAAAAAATGAAAAAACAATGAAAAATGAAAAAAAAATGCCGGTGAGTGACCTTGAAACAATTGGGAAGATGGTTCGTCGTTGCTTACAATGTGTAGGCATAGCCCCGTGGTAGTAGATATATAGATTATTTAATCCGTACGAGGTTTCGTAATAAACTACCCTGTACATGTTACAAGCCCTAGATGAGTGTTTCCATCAGTGTTCAGAAGAACGTAATCCACATACACAATCCATTCACTGTTACAATCCGTCAGGGGGTTGTGCAACACAAGTCCTTCCCACTCGGGCCTTGCACCGTCCCACTTGGTCAGGAGTTTGCAGGATGAGCAGGTGCAATTGGCGAGCTGAGAAAGTTCTCGAAGTCCTTGTTGTGCTGAGGCACAGCCCTTTCTCTCAGGTACTTTTCCAAATATCTTTCAGAAGCTTGGTGTAGCCATTCCATTTTATTTCACCCCAATTTCTCAGCTCCTGGGGTTTTTGCGCATGCCGCAATGAGCACTTTGGAGTGGATCACGTCATTTTGAAAGTGCCATATTATGGGTGAAGAAGCGTGATTTTAGAGTGGTGAAGCTTGGAATCCAAGGGTCCTCAGTTCAAATCCCGCTTGGCCATGGAATTAATACAAGGTGGGGTTGATTCAGCCTGTTATCCTTCCGAGGTCGGCAAAATGAGTACCAGCTTGCTTGGACGATTGAGCCATTCGAGTGTTCCTGCGTCGGAGTGGCGACCCGTCCAGGATTGTGCCCAATAGCCCAGGAGACTGCTTCGCCAGCACCAGCACTGTGCAGAGTATGGTCCCGATGGATTGGAGACATGATTGGGTTTGTCTTTATATGTTACCTGCTATTGGCATTGGATGTGGTATGTGCTTGGAGCCTCATTGGTATGCATTGCTGTCTGCGCTGTCACTGATGATTCGCCAACAAGTGAAGAAACCGGTCTGGCAGCTGAGGTGGGGTATATGTAGCATTGGGATTCTCATGTATGTACTACTTGTGAACGTCTGTGGCTGTAGAGGAACCCAGGTAAGGGTTTGAAACAGCAAAAGTGCTTACCTTGTGCAGCATTTCTTGGTTGCTTTATGGAATTTCCTTGGCTGTAAGGGCATATGGGGGTTAATATAATACGAGCAGGTATACCGGCATTGCCCGGTGGGTACCCGACGTTGCCCAGTGGGTACCCGGCGTTGCCCGATGCGTTTCTACCCCTGTTGGCATTTTGAAGAAATCAATTTATTTTACCCTCGCTAAAGGAGAGGGTATTGCATGTGGGTCTGTTTGTTTGTTTGGCCGCACAGTACTTTCGTATTTTTCTCTGCAACCGCTTGTCGGATTGAGACGAAATTTGCACCATTGGTGCGATTACTCATGTAGAATGTTTTAATGATGATTATGACGCATACACCACATGGTGTGGCAGCCATGTTGGAAAAGCTTTGAACCTCTATCTCTGAAACCACACCAAGGAAAACATTGAAACTTGCACATGGCAAGTACTCATGGGGAATGAATGTGATTTTTTTAATGACATCACAGGTGCCTTCGTTATGACGTCATAATTGCATATGTCGATCCGATCAGTGTAAAAAATTTCCACAAAATTTATTTTATCATTGGTCACATGATTTGGCAGCCATATTGTATTTTTTTTTTTTTAAACAAAAACCTTCACTGAAATGGCTGAACCAGTCATCACTGGAGCTGTTATAAAGTGGCAGTTCTAATTATGTCTCTATTAATTACATAACACACCAGTACACAAACTCCATACAACGCAACAAACAATACACCCCACACAAAACAGTCCTGGCAAGGGTCCGCAATCTCAGATTGCTTCTTTTCTTGTTTCTATGTTTTTTATGAGTACCTAAAACACTTCTCACACCCACTAATGGAATGGGGTCAGGGATCATTTAATATTACCTTTCATATAATATACATATATATATAATATACATAATATATATATACATATATATACATATATATATTATATATACAAAAGGCTTCGGCACAATAGAGCAATTAAAAAAATATATATCCAAAAAACCCAAACTTTTTCTTCAAAATTTAAAAAAATCTATTTTTGCCTAAACATTTGCCGGCTCACTGATGAGCGTCTGAAAGTTTGACAAAGATCTGTTTAGCCATCTCTGAGAAAAATGGTGCCCACACACAGACACACAGACAGCTCCCTATACGTAGTATAGAATGACACTGGAGTTGCTCTAAACCCAAAACTTTTTTTATTCGTATACATAACTGGCAGGTGTAAGTTTCATTATGATGCATAAAACATGAAAGTTTACATAAACAATGACCAGAAATGACCAAGATAAGTGTTGTGCACAATTTATTTTAATAAACATACGATGTAAGAAAGTGAAAGCATCAGGACGACCATGAAGCTAATCTGGAACACAGTTAAAATGTCAATATGTGTGAACTCCAAATGAGTCAATGAACATCAAAACGATTACAATCACAACAGTGAAGGAAAATAGTGGCAGAATGACCTAATCTAAGTGTTAGTAAATAGAGGGAAGTTTGGGTATTTTTAATATTTTCAAAGATTAAATCAAGCTCTAGGTGCAGATATCAGCAAAGCCCATATTTATAAAGCTCATATTCCTCACCATTAACACTGTGCAATATCACATTTATTATTGCCAAAGTACTCGTATTGCTAAAGTACAAAAAAGGGGGCACAAAAGGTCTTGACCAGAATGATTGAACATGTGCAGACAGTATTTTGGCACAGCAGTAAAATAACTTAACATACAAACAAAGAAACTACATCTCCAAATAATCCATAATGAGTTCTCCAACCTCTCATTGGATCACCCACAATGTTTCGCGTCAGCAACACGGGTTAAACGGCCTCCACCAGACTCCACTAGCTGACAGATCTGCTATTACCAAGCATGGGTTAAGGGCCAACCATATTCCCCTATGGGAAAATGTGAACATTCTGGCTGCTACCCCGAAGCATGCCAGGAGATGAATACTGGAGCTTGGCACACTGTGCAAACGAGTTCACCTCGACAGAGGAGACTGAAGCTTCAGCATAGGCACATGGTCCTTTTATCCACAAATACACAAGAAGATGCTCGAGGGGAGGAGAACAGAGACAAAGTGGGACATGATAGTCTTTAAAAAAGTTTACATGATCTCAAGGAATGTACTTCCTCAACAGATGGCAAAACACTGATGACATAAGCTTGCCATTGGCTGATGGTGGATTTGGCTAAATGTCAGATGAGGTCTCACAATACAGCTTGGAAATGGTTGGCTGATTAGGCCCATACCTCCACCCCAGTACAAGAGAAATGACATTCAGGAGAGGTTAACAGGGAATTTGCTCTTCACAAAGGCTAGCGGAGGCATAGTTAGCCCGATTTGCTGGCAGAGACGTTGAATAGTGTGATAGGACGAGAGGTTGGAGAACTTGGTATGGAGTCTTTAGAAAGCATCTTGCAACCGCTTATCGTTACTGGAGATATATGTGTATGTGGAAAATATCATGACAATCATTTCAAAGTTAAAAGAAAGTATTAAAGTAAGAGTCATTGATTAAAAATATGCTTAATTTAATGGCAATAAAATGGAAATTAAAGGTGTCGTAAGAGACAAAATTAGGAGAACAAAAGTGTTCACATCTGCATTGATCTTAAACTTGCAATGATCAGTGTGAAGGCTACTGTGGGATTTTGCAGAAAATCAAATTGTTGGCACAACTTAGAAATAACAAAAAGGAGCAAACAACATTTACACAGGATAATGTTGTGTCGTCTTAATTAGAATTTAGGGAATGTGCTCTTGAAAGAATAAATTGGCAAACTTATAAAAATAGCGCTAGGTTCTGTTAAAAAAAAATATTCACAAATAAAATCCCAATCCTTAAGAGCGGAGATCAAAACGATGTGGCATCTCTCTCAATGCGAGGGTACATCAATATGAGATTGACATGGATTTAAAATGTAAATTAATAGAGTTGACAGAATCATAAAACTTACGCATCCCAAAGCCTCTGTTAAATTTTATCTGAAAGCAAAATGATGCTTTATTAATGTTTGAGAAAAATAAAATTCCTGTGCAGAAGTGTGGAGGACCGATTAAGTGTTGGCACAAAGAAGACAAGGGGCAGATCACATGGTGCTGTCGTCTCTGGTTGGGCTAAAAGCAGCAGCTCGTAGGATGTCCAGACAAAGGATGAGCACAAGAGTGCCCGTCAGATGGCGCCAATGCCAGAGTGATAGGATTACGCATCTTCTCCAGGGCCATGTGCAGTTCCTGCACACATCACGGTAGCTTTCACCCATTTTTGAGCTCCATGTCACAAGAAGTCATATGCAGGCTTCCACATCGTCTTTTGACACACACAACAAACTGTCACAACCATGTGAGCAAAAGTCAAGAAAAAAAAATTGAGGCAAGGTCACAAGTATCCAATTCAAAACCGTGGTTCCACCAATTTATTTAGCCTTTGGCAAGGATTAGGTTTGAGTTTTTGGCCAGCAAGTGAACTTCATCTTAAAACTATCTAGACATTGCATGGTTAGTGTTTAAAAAAAAGAATAAATCCCAAGGGGAGGAGGCTTTAGGTGACAACAGATAGTGCGACCCAACATCGTTTTCATCATTGGTTTGCCTGTAAGGCTGGGTGTGGTCATGTGTGCTGCTGATGGAGAGATCAACAAATTAAATATCATTGTTTGATGATATATATTGTGATGGTTCTGCAAAACTGTCATTACCCAAGGCAAGGCACGCAACATAGAGCCGGATGCAGTTTGTTATTTTATTACTGGCTTCAGATAGAGCCCTTCCCTGATGTGCAATGGGTTTTTGGGGGCAATATGCATTGTGAGGGAATTAGGTAGATTTTCCCCATTCTTCCCCATCTTTTTTCCTGCACAAGAATCGCTCTCACATGAACCCAAGCACAATGCTGTTGCGACAGCTCATTTGCAAACAAACGCCAAAATCCGATTTGGGTCGTGCACAATAATCAAACTGTCAAATCACTTAACCTTCACCTACGCCGACAAACGCTACAACAGCACTACACTGACAAATCATTAAGAGACATTTATTATCACTCCACATTATCAGAACATTATACAAGCTCGCTCGACACATTTGCCTTTGCCAACAACCAAGAAACCTCAAGCACAGTACGAAACAACCATGTCGCCATCAACCACAACTCACCTGCCACACCGCCTCTACCACCACCTCAACTACAATCACCACACAATCACCGCAGATGCCTGCTGCCACCTTTGGAGCAAAACAACCATGGCATAATGCACCAACAACAGGCACTTCAGACCTGGACGTTCAGACGCCAACAACACGAAGCGCAAAAATGGCTAATCACTCATTTATACCCTATGGTTCACCCTGATGCTCCACTTGCACGTCATGCTAATTAGGCTTCCTGCGCACATTCGCGCTCAGAAAGCCAGCTAAATATGCCATCTCCAAGTTCTGTGCAGAGCTCCGCTGCATGGGTCAGCTGGGAGATCATGCTGACACATTCGCGACTGCGAACTGGCGTGGTCGTGCTGACACTGAAAGAATCAGGTGTGTATCAATGAGTGCACTGGAAATCCCGGTCAGCACGTTTAGCAACTATCTTGATCTGCACCAAAGCTCCAACTCCGCCAAGTAGCTATTTAAGCCGCACGTTCTATACGCACGAGAGATTCTTTGGCTTGGTCAGCGGTATTAGCAAAAATGGGTTGGAGCTGGGGGAACGGGAGCTGGAAGCTGTCGGATGGAGTTTGCAGAATGGAGCACTGGGTGAGCGAGTGATTCAGGCACCATGCAGGGCACGTTCATTAACGCCAGGCCAATTAACACCTCAGATATTGAGCTAATCTGTTTCTCACACGTTCCTTCTCTTTTCCATCTCATCTGCTGTGGACGCAAAAAGGAACTCAGTGAGGGAAAGTCCCGAAGAACCATTCTTTCAGAGCGACCTCACTGATACACACCTCTTTCCAGTTTCATCCTCACACCTCACCCACACCTCTTCAATACGCACCTAAGACACCAACCAGTATTTCCTCTTTGCCCCTCACCCAGCAAATGGGCAATGTGGACTCGTCAGCCCTGCTCAGTATAGCGCGGAACCCTGCCAGGATTGGCGGTACCGATTGCGCATTCGTGGTTGACTCGTAAACCTGCCAGACTGGAGTTATCCACGGCTGGTGGGCCTCAGGATCGGGCATTCGAGAGGAACTTGACTGCTTCCCCTAATGGCGAACGTCAAATCCAGGCCCGTAATGATATAAAGTGTATATGCAGTGCTTTAGAAAAGTACATTACACTGTTACTTACCCTGAATTTAAAATGGATTCAATTGATTTTTGTTGTCACTGATCTACACCAAAACATCCCACAATGCCAGTGGAATTTTTTATTTTTTTTGAATATTTACAAATCAATAACAATGAAAACCTGAAATGTCTCGAGGCAATAAGTATTCAACACCTTTGCTATGACACTCCAAATTGAAGCTCAGGTGCATCCAATTTCCTTTGATCATCCTTGAGATGTTCTCCAAAACTTGATTGGAGTCAATTGATGTCAATAACTCCACAATTTATTGATTGTAGAGTTATTGACATCAATTGACTCAATTAATTCAATTGATGTCAATAACTCAAGTGTCAATAGTGAGGCGAATATTGACACCTGCATCAATAACTCAATCAATCAAGTCAATTGATGTCAATAACTCCAAACAATGCACATCAGAGCAGAAACTCGACTATAAAGTTCAAGGAACTGTCCGTAGAACTCCAAGATAGAATTGTGAGGCATAGATCTGGGGATGGGTTAAAACAATTTTAATGTTGAGGTTCAGAAAGAGCACAGTGAGCTCCATCATTAGGAAATGAAAATAATATGGAACTACCCAGACTCTTCCTAGAGATGGCTGTCCGATCAAACTGAGCAACTGGGCAAGAGTGGTTAGGGAGGTGACCAAGAACACAATGACCACTCTGACAGAACTACAGAGTTTCCTTGGTGAGATGAGAGAACCTGCCGAAAGGCCAACAGTCTCTGCAGCATTTCACAAATCTAGGCGTTATGGTAGAAGTGGTCAGACTGAAGGCACTCCTGAGAAAAAGGCACATCACAGCACACCTGGAATTTGCAAAGATGCATGTGAAAGACTGTGATAGCATGAGGCAAAGATTTGTGGTCGGATGAGAAGAAAATTGAACTCTTTGGCCTGAATGCAAAGCGCGACGTCTGGCAGAAACCAGCACAGCTCATCACCCATCTAACACCATCGCTTTCGTGAAGCATGGTGGTGGCAGCATCATGCTATCGGGATGCTTTTCAGTGGCAGGGAGTAGGAGACTTGTAAGGATAGAGGGAACAATGAATGGAGCAGAATACAGGCAAATCCGTGAGGAGAACCTGCTTTCAGAGTGCAAAGACCTGAGACTGCGGCAAACATTATGTTCCAAAAGGACAATGACCCCAAGCATACAAGCCAAAGCAACATTGGAATAGCTTCAGAACAAGAACATGAAAGTTACTGAGTGGCCCAGCCAAAGCCCAGACTTGAATCCCATTGAGATCTGTGGAAAAACTTGAAGATTGCTGTTCACTGACACTCCCCATCCAACTTGACAGAGCTTGAGCAAATCTAAAGGAAGAATGGGAGAAAATCCCCAAATCTAGATATCAAGCTCGATGGAAGAGCAAGGTGATGGTGGGTAGAAGGGAACACGATGACAGTGATCATTCCCTTTTCATTTAAGGATGCTTTTCCGATAGGTCTGTGGTTTTTCCTGGTATATCGGCTTCGATACCTGTTGGCACACAAAAACTAGCATGCTTCTTCCATTGTCTCTCGGTCACTCACTTGCATTCTTTCATATATTTATATTTTCATTTACGGATGTTGTCCGACGATTCTTGTGAATTTCCGGTGTACTGGCTTCGACGTCAATTGGCACACAAATTTCAGCTTTCATTGTCACCCGGAAGATACCGATCATTAATATCAGTGAGTGAGTGAGTCAGTGGTTAGAAAGAGCTTTATAGGTATATACAATATATATATATATATATTAATATATATATAATAATATTATATATATATTATATATATATATACAGTGGGGAGAAACAAGTATTTGATACACTGCCGATTTTGCAGGTTTTCCCACTTTACAAAGCACGGAGAGTCTGTAATTTTTATCATAGGTCCACTCACTGTGAAAAGACGGAATCTAAAACAAAAAATCCTGAAAATCACATTGATGTATTTTGAAATAATTAATTTGCCATTTTATTGCATGAAATAAGTATTTATGCATACATCAGAAAAAACAGAACTTAATATTTGGTACAGAAACCTTGTTTGCAATTAACAGGAGATCAGACGTTTCCTGTAGTTCTTAACCAGGTTTGCACAGGACTGCAGCAGGGATTTTGGCCCACTCCTCCATACAGATCTTCTCCAGATCCTTCAGGTTTCAGGTGCTGTCGCTGGGCAACACCAGACTTTTCAGCTCCCTCCAAAATTTCTATTGGGTTCAGGTCTGGAGACTGGCCTAGGCTCACTCCAGGACCTTGAGATGCTTCTTACGGAGCCACTCCTTAGTTGCCCTGGCTGGATGTGTTTCGGGTCGTTGTCATGCTGGGAAGACCCCAGCACGCCCCCATCTTCAATGCTCTTGTTGAGGGAAGCAGGTTGTTGCGCCAAGATCTCGCGCATAACATGGCCCCATCCATCCTCCCCCAATACGGTTGCAGTCGTCCTGTCCCCTTTGCAGAAAAGATCCTCAAAGAATTGATGTTTCCACCTCCATGCTTCACGCGTTGGGATGGTGTTATTGGGGTTGTACTCATCCCTTCTTCTTCCTCCAAACACGGCGAGTGTAGTTTAAACCAAAAAGCTCTATTTTGGTCTTCATCAGACCACATTTACCTTTCTCCCATTCCTCCTCTGGATCATCCAGTATGGTCATTGGCAACTCAGACCGGGCCTGGACATGCGCTGGCGTTGAGCAGAGGGACCTGCGTGCGCTGCAGGATTTAACCGATGACGGCGTAGTGTGTTACTTAATGGTTTTTCTTTTGATACTGTGGTCCAGCTCTCTTCAGGTCATTGACCCAGGTCCTGCCTGTGTAGTTCTGGGCTAAAGATTCCCTTCCACTTTCTCATGATCATTGAGGCTCACGAGGTAGATCTTGCATGGACCCCCAGACCGAGGGAGATTGACTGCTTATCTTGAACTTCTTCCATTTTCTTAATAATGCGCCAACAGTTGTTGCCTTCTCACCAAGCTTGTTGGCTCATTGTCCTTGTAAGCCCATCCCAGCCTTGTGCAAGTCTACAATCTTTGTCCCTGATGTCTTAGACAGCTCTTCTGTCTTGCCCATTGTGGAGAGCGTTTGGAGTCTGATGATGAGTGTGGACAGCTTGTCTTTTATGCAGATAACGAGTTCAAACAGTGCCTGCATTTTAATTACAGGGTAATGAGTGGAAGAATGGGAGGCTTCTTAAAGACAAAACTAACGGTCTGTGAGAGAAGAATTCTTAACTGGTTGGTAGGTGATCAAATACTTATTTCATGCAATAAAAGCAAATTAATTTATTTTAAAAATCAACAATGTGAATTTTCAGGAATTTTGTTTTAGATTTCCGCGTCTTTTCACAGTTGAAGTGTACCTATGATAAAAATTACAGACCTCTACGTGCTTTGTAAGTGGGAAAACCTGCAAAATCGGCAGTGTATCAAATACTTGTTCTCCCCACTGTATATTAATATATATATACAAATATACAATATGTATACATATGTCTATGCAAAGTGTCTGTCTCGTCCTGTGTTGTCACTGAAATAACTCCTCTCCTCAAAACTTTTGTGAAATCTTATAAAACTATTCGGGTTGCACCTAACCTCTCCCATGGTATGTCCGACATGTATTTTTAGCCCCCGTGGGGACTCGTCCGGAAACAGGAACTTAATGCGATTTGGTTTCTCCGATTTTTGTGCCTGTGCGTGGGTTGCGTAGTGTGCGTGTCCGCAACCATATACTCAGGCATGTATGGCGCAATTTTATTCTTACTGGCCACAGACAAAACATGATGTTACATACAACGCATCACTTTCTTTGAGATCATATCCAAGTGAGATGGCCGGACGTGGTGCATTATATAGGCAGAAAACCCACAATGATTGAATCACGTCCTCACCATTCTTGAACATGCCATTTAACCGATGGTTGTTCACAACTTGGCCACAGATAAAGAATGATGACTTACAAAAAGCCTACTCAATTTTTTTTGTCCCCCGAGATCAGATCCAAGAGGGCGACTGGGGCATTTTGGTTGCAAAAAAATAGGGACCACTTGACCTCGTATGCCTTATCTGGCCCTGGCCTCAATTGTTTAACCCAAATTTGGTTAGCATTCTGACGCCTCGATGGGTCTGGAGAAGAGGATGCTTAAAGGAATTAATGCTATTTTCCAAAAATTGACCGTAAGTCGGCCCATTTTTGGACACATTTTCTGCTGCGTCACGTGATTCCACATGACTTCCACAATTCAATTAACATCCCTACCCGACCATAATGTTGCAACACAAATTTGGTAGCACTCTGGACAGGTGGGTCCAAGGAGAAAGAGATTTTGGAAGCGAATTTGCAGGACTTGCCAATTTTTGACACATTTGTGGTCATTTTGACACAATTCGTCATGGCCTCCACAAATTTGCAATTCAAGGACCACTTGGCCTAATGTTGGAAACCCAAAATTTGGTACATTCTGACTGCGTGGATCTGGAGAAAGAAGATTTCTTGAAGGAATTTACAACGATTTCCCAAAAAATAATGTCAGCCATTTTGACCTTACTTAAGTCATGTGACCGGAATGAGCTTGTAATTCCTGTTACCAGTCAGGAGGAGGACGTTTGCTGCAAAATTTCAGCTGGAATTGGCTGGAAGCGATTTGGCCGAGAAGTCGAAAAAGGAGACGGGACTTACCGACGGATAAACACCACGATAACAATCCCACCATCTGGAATGTAAATTCCACATAAGTTAAATTCCCCCATTTCAACACGTCCTCAACCATTCTTCGACATGCATTTACCGATGTTGTTCAAACTTGGCACACAGATAAAGAATTGATGGCCGATATATGCACGTCGTTTTTTTTCAAGATCAGATCGATGGTGGACATTTTGTTACTTTATTTTGGAGAAGCAAGCACAGCTACATTATTGCCATACACTGTGCCCCCACTTTATGTTGCGATCTAATCGAAAGATGGTGCTGAGCTGACAAGCCTTTAGTTTTAACATAAATATGGGCTAGCCCTTTAACTCCATTACAGCACAAATTACTAAAATGACGGGGGTTCTATAACATTGTCTTTTTACCGTTTATGTAAAATTTTTAGAAAAATTAATTTTATTTATTTTGAAATTTTTTTTTTTCTTTTTACATAAAATTTTCAACTTAATTGCTTATAAAAATGTAATTAATCACGAATATTACGATTAATTTTGCACAAATAAAATCTTGAATTTCTGCTTGGTGTAAATCACAACCACTGGCCAAATTCAGTACTGTGTCCTCAGTTTAAAAACAAGCCTGTCTCTCTCGCGATGGGGGGTCGCTGTGGTGAGTGTTGTTTGAATACGTGGACGGTCACGTCTGTCCCACGTGTAGCGACGCATGGTGAATGAAGCGTTAGAGAGCTGATTCCACACTATGTATGTAGTATATCTATGCAGTCAGTCTCGTCCCTGTGTTGTCACTGAACTACTCCCTCAAACTGTTTGTGAATCATACCAAACGTAACCGGGCTGCAACCTATCTCTCCGTATCGACTGTGGTATGTCGCTCAAGCGGTATTTTTTTGGAAAACTTTTTGATGGTGTTTTTGAATTACCGTGTCAGTAGGTGTTTTTAATGAACCATTGACAGTTTTTTGTCGAATGCGAGCCGACGATGTGCGTCAGGTGAGCTGATCTGCACCATTAATTAACTATATAATAATATATAGACCACTAGCTCATAATATAGTATCATATATATAATATATCTCTTCTAACGACCTGACTGGAGTCGACAGATATTAAGATCGGTACCTTTTCCGGGTTGACGTCAGGAAAGCTGGAAGTTTTGCGTTGCGTATGGGTACACGCGAGGCCCAACACACGAAAAAAAAATAATAGAATCGTCCGGGCAAGATTCATAAATGAAAATATTAAATAAAGAAGAAAAGAAAATGAAACAAACCATGCAATCGGGTGACCGACAGATAATGGTATGAACACGGGTAATTGGTTCTGTGCCGACCAAGAATCTAAGTCGCTACACCAAAAAAATCACAGAAATCATCGGAAAGCATCTGTAAATGAAAATATAAATAAATGAAAAATCAAATGACAAAGAAAAACAAATTACCCCCGTGTGGGAGCGTGACGGTCATCTCTACAATACCACAAGGTTCTCAATGTTCAGTTATGACCGAAGACTACCGCGCAGTTCTACTGCGCAGCTCGGAACTGCGCCAGCTTAATGCGCGCTGGTTAAAGATGAACTTCGGCATTTGTGCGCGCGTGGCGCAACACGACAAATTATATTTTGAAAATAAATGCCGACGTTTAACATTTCGGGTTTATTGAAACTTTTGCACCTTCGGCAGGGAAATGTATAAATATAAAATAGGCTAAAAATGTGTTTTAATTTTATATTCAATTTCTCCTTCCTTCGTTGCTTTGCGAATCGCTAATCGGCGTATTTTTGGCCATCTTCCATGATCACGGTGACTGATTCAAACGGGAAGGATAAGTTCCAAAATCTGTCCGAGTTAGATACAAGATAACTCTTTTTTTACTATCAGTAAGTCAATAAAGCAGTTGCCGAAATATCTTTGTTAGAATGCAGACTAGATAGTTTTGAAAATGGCGATTTTTATAACTTACGTGACCTCGTGACCTGACCCTGACTTGAACCCGGACAAAAGTTATATCGTTGTGCAACACTCATCGGACCTCTACCCACATTACAAGTTTCATCAGATTGCGAAAGAAAAATTGTTGACGAGCGGACGTACGGACATTTGGTCCGGCTTTATTAGGTCATTATCTCGTAGAGTTACCTAAAACATCAAAATGCATGGTGGATGAAACGGCCGAATACAATGGGCGAAAAACACGGTTTCCCGTATGCTTACACTGCTGTCAGCACAAGGCACACTCCACGAAATACTGCATATATATAAACACGAATATATACACACACGCTATATATATACACACACACACACACACACACACACACACACACACACACACACCAACTCTCTTGCAGGCTGCTGAATGACAATCCACATAACTAATTGTGTACACATTTTCCACATTTGTACTCACTACATCATCAATATGGCTTCCAATTCTCTCTCTGGGAGAGATTCACTTACCTCGGCAGTGATATTCACGTCTCTGCTGGCTGTGAGTTAGAGGTCAACAGACGTCTGGGTTGGGCCTGGGGAGTCATGGATTCACTGGATCATGGAGTGTGGCGCTGCCGGTACCTG
>CM068956.1:5473272-5483512 GCA_035128595.1 Eptatretus atami | reverse complement strand
GCGAGGGAGCCTCGTGAGTGGAGGAGGCCAATGGGCCAACCATATGCCTCGTGGTTGCAGCAGGTTGATCGGCATCTCAAAGAGATTGGGATGGGCCAGTCATCTGCCTGGGGGATGGCCAGCCGGAGCGCCCCCTGGAGTACCGGCGGAAAGTGGACGCAGCGACACGCTGCTCTGGCGCATGCTCCCATACCTGACCTTACCCCCCATCCACTTTCTCAACAATCCTCTGGAAGAAGTCCTTTCTTTCAAGCTTCTGCATCTCACGATCTGCCATGATCTTTCCTGGGAAAGCACATTTCAAACCTGGCCCCAAGCCAGTCGCCGGGAATCCTCCGTCGTGCAAAGTACTTCTTTGGCCCACCTGAGCTCCTGCCACTTACAAAGCTTTTGTCCACAGCCTGATGGAGTGCTGCTCTCCTTCTGGGCTGGTGCTCCTGCCTCCCACCTTTCTCGGCGTCACGTTTGGAAACCAAGGCATTTCGGATCATTGGCATCTCCCGCGATGAGCCTGAGTCTTTGGGCCTCTCACTCTCTCACCGCAGGCAGGTCAGTGGTCTTTCTGTCTTCTACCATCTCCTCTCCAGACTCCCCACCCCCCCCCCCTCCCCGCTCTGTCTGCGATTTGTCCCAACCATATTTCTGCAAGGAGCTCAAGGTCACCAACATCCCCCTTCTGGTAAAACTACCAAAATCACGAATCACTGCTCATCTTCACTCTTTTATTCCTCATTTTTTCGCCACCTTTCGTAGATAAACCTCACGCTGTCCACTCTGGTTCGACTTCCCATTCCTTTCCTCCAGGCTTTCAAAACAGCTGTTCACCACCACCTCTTCCCCCCATCCAAATCCTCAATATTTTCGACCCCCTTACTTCACCCAAGCCCACCTCCTTCAATTTCCCTGCTTTCCTTCGTGAAAGTCCCTGTAATGTCCATCTTGTGTACCCCATGTTCCCCGCCCCATCCCTCTCCCTTCCACAGATCTCCTAATGTCTCTGTTCCCCACTCTTTTGTCCTTCCCACTCCCCCCTCTTGTCTCATGCCCCCTGCTGTGCGTTGTGTGTTAGCTCTCATACAAGCCTCGACAAGGTATACAAAAAAAACAAAAACATTTGATATTACTTCCAGGCTAACACAAATGACATTGCGCAAAGGGCAGTTACTATACTTGGCTGTAGATATGATAGTTTCTGCCAGCGGGATGTTAAATGAAGTGGAAATAGTCTAAACACTGTTTAAATCGGTTTACCTCGTCATTGGGTGGGAGAACAAGGAATTAAAACAGTTCATATGGGGGTTATCCCTTCATACTTGGAACAGGAAACCAAGCCAAAATTTAGCTGTGCTGAATTACACACTGCACTAGTTGGCATTACACAGCATTCAGTAATGATAGGTGTTATGTGAGGGCACTGTCCCAGATGGGAGAGAAGTACATCAGTAAGCTTCGACCAAAGGCATCTTGTAAAACTGTGAAAAGATCTCAGATTTACAAAGGAAGGACTTTGGATGATCATGGATGCTGCAGGTTACAGGCTTCGTTGGCCAGGTGAACGTCTGCCTCAGAGCGGTTGTACCTGATGCTGAGGCCAAAATGTTGAAGTAATCTGCACTTTTCCATTGGTTCACTGCAGAATTACTTAAATTGATTCCTTGAACGAGTTGCAACTGCAGAGCAGTGGAAGGTGTGAGAAGGAGATCAAGATCAAAGTAGTCGACAAGATGATCCCATCCAAAGAGTCAGTTACTAGCACCCTGCATTCAAAAGTTTGAGAAAGTCCTACGAGAATGAGAACCTGGGTTCTTCTGAACATCATGATGAATTTTCGATGACGTTGAAGCTCGGTGTGAGAAGCAAAATCCACGTTTTGAAATGCTGCCAGTTTTGCATTTCTGGTGATGAACTTTTAATGCATTGCACTGGAGAAACTGAGTGAAAGCTTTCCGCTCAGGGTGCAGGCCATCGTATGCCGAGTCTTCGTGAAGGACACAAGTGGGATATTTAACGTCCACCAATTAATGGAAGGATGGAGTATATCTCAATGCCAGCAGACAGGATGCCCAGTTTAACGTCCATCTGAGGGACGGCACACACATTCATGAATTGCCCTTCCTCCTCTCCTCCCTCACTCCTCCCCGCATCGCGGCCGACCAGATACATTCAAAACGGTTATTAGAATGCTTTTTTGTCGAAGCAGATACACCTGGAAAAAAAATCACAGAACCATCTGAAAACTTCGATAAATGAAAAAAAGAAGGAAAATAAATTAAAGAAAAATCAAATGCAGGTGAGCAACCCAAGACAATGGGGGAACATGGTTCATATGCTCACGCAATGTGTAAGCACAACCCACCAGTCTAATATATAAAGCTCTTTCTTACCACTGATTGACTCATATTAAAGATCAGTACCTTCCAGGTGAGGTAGAAAGCTGAAATTGTCCGTGCCAATTGACATCAAAGCCAGTCCACTGTGGGGCGGGGGGAGGAATCACAGAATCATCGGACATCCATAAATTAAAATATCAATACATGAAAAAAAAATGAAAAAACAAATGAAAAAAAAAATGAAAAAACAAATGCCGGTGAGTGACCTTGAAAACAATTGGGAAGCATGGTTCGTCGTTGCTTACAATGTGTAGGCATAGCCCGCTGGTATAGATATATAGATTATTTAATCCGTACGAGGTTTCGTAAATAAACTTACCCTGTACATGTACAAGCCCTAGATGAGTGTTTCCCATCAGTGTTCAGAAGAACGTAATCCACATACACAATCCATTCACTGGTTACAATCCGTCAGGGGGTTGTGCAACACAAGTCCTTCCACTCGGGCCTTGCACCGTCCCACTTGGTCAGGAGTTTGCAGGATGAGCAGGTGCAAATTTGGCGAGCTGAGAAAGTTCTCGAAGTCCTTTGTTGTGCTGAGGCACAGCCCTTTCTCTCAGGTACTTTTCCAAATATCTTTCAGAAGCTTGGTGAGCCATTCCATTTTATTTCACCCCAATTTCTTCAGCTCCCTGGGGTTTTTGCGCATGCGCAATGAGCACTTTGGAGTGGATCACGTCATTTTGAAAGTGCCATATTATGGGTGAGAAGCGTGATTTTAGAGTGGTGAGCTTGGAATCCAAGGGTCCTCAGTTCAAATCCCGCTTGGCCATGGAATTAATACAAGGTGGGGTTGATTCAGCCTGTTATCCTTCCGAGGTCGGCAAAATGAGTACCAGCTTGCTGGGACGATTGAGCCATTCGAGTGTCCTGCGTCGGAGTGGCGACCCGTCCAGGATTGTGCCCAATAGCCCAGGAGACTGCTTCGGCAGCACCAGCACTGTGCAGAGTATGGTCCCGATGGATTGGAGACATGATTGGGTTTTGTCTTTATATGTTACCTGCTATTGGCATTGGATGTGGTATGTGCTTGGGAGCCTCATTGGTATGCATTGCTGTCTGCGCTGTCACTGATGATTCGCCAACAAGTGAAGAAACCGGTCTGGCAGCTGAGGTGGGGTATGTAGCATTGGGATTCTCATGTATGTACTACTTGTGAACGTCTGTGGCTGTAGAGGAACCCAGGTAAGGGTTTGAAACAGCAAAGTGCTTACCTTGTGCAGCATTTCTTGGTTGCTTTATGGAATTTTCCTTGGCTGTAAGGGCATGGGGTTAATATAATACGAGCAGGTATACCCGGCATTGCCCGGTGGGTACCCGACGTTGCCCAGTGGGTACCCGGCGTTGCCCGATGCGTTTCTACCCCTGTTGGCATTTTGAAGAAATCAATTTATTTTACCCTCGCTAAAGGAGAGGGTATTGCATGTGGGTCTGTTTGTTTGTTTGGCCGCACAGTACTTTCGTATTTTTCTCTGCAACCGCTTGTCGGATTGAGACGAAATTTGCACCATTGGTGCGATTACTCATGTAGAATGTTTTAATGATGATTATGACGTCATACACCACATGGTGTGGCAGCCATGTTGGAAAAGCTTTGAACCTCTATCTCTGAAACCACACCAAGGAAAACATTGAAACTTGGCACATGGCAAGTACTCATGGGGAATGAATGTGATTTTTTTTAATGACATCACAGGTGCCTTCGTTATGACGTCATAATTGCATATGTCGATCCGATCAGTGTAAAAAATTTCCCACAAAATTTATTTTATCATTGGTCACATGATTTGGCAGCCATATTGTATTTTTTTTTTTTTTTGAAACAAAAACCTTCACTGAAATGGCTGAACCAGTCATCACTGCTAGCTGTTATAAAGTGGCAGTTCTAATTATGTCTCTTATTAATTACATAACACACCAGTACACAAACTCCATACAACGCAACACAATACACCACACAAAACAAGTCCTGGCAAGGGTCTGCAATCTCAGATTGCTCTTTTTCTTGTTTCTATGTTTTTTATGAGTACCTAAAACACTTCTCCACACCCACTAAGGAATGGGGTCAGGGATCATTTAATATTACCTTTCATATATATATACATATATATATATATATACATATATATATATATACATATATATATACATATATATATATATATACAAAAGGCTTCGGCACAATAGAGCAATTAAAAAAATATATATCCAAAAAAACCCAAACTTTTTCTTCAAAATTTAAAAAAAATCTATTTTTGCCTAAAACATTTGCCGGCTCACTGATGAGCGTCTGAAAGTTTGACAAAGATCTGTTTAGCCATCTCTGAGAAAAATGGTGCCCCACACACAGACACACAGACAGCTCCCTTATACGTAGTATAGACATGACACTGGAGTTGCTCTAAACCCAAAACTTTTTTTTTATTTCGTATACATAACTGGCAGGTGTAAGTTTCATTATGATGCATAAAACATGAAAGTTTACATAAACAATGACCAGAAATGACCAAGATAAGTGTTGTGCACAATTTATTTTAATAACATACGATGTAAGAAAGTGAAAGCATCAGGACGACCATGAAGCTAATCTGGAACACAGTTTAAAATGTCAATATGTGTGAACTCCAAATGAGTCAATGAACATCAAAAACGATTACAATCACAACAGTGAAGGAAAATAGTGGCAGAATGACCTAATCTAAGTGTTAGTAAATAGAGGGAAGTTTGGGTATTTTTATATTTTCAAAGATTAATCAAGCTCTAGGTGCAGATATCAGCAAAGCCATATTTATAAAGCTCATATTCCTCACCATTAACACTGTGCAATATCACATTTATTATTGCCAAAGTACTCGTATTGCTAAAGTACAAAAAGGGGGCACAAAAGGTCTTGACCAGAATGATTGAACATGTGCAGACAGTATTTGGCACAGCAGTAAAATAACTTAACATACAAAACAAAGAAACTACATCTCCAAATAATCCATAATGAGTTCTCCAACCTCTCATTGGATCACCCACAATGTTTCGGTCAGCAACACGAGGTTAAACGTGCCTCCACCAGACTCCACTAGCTGACAGATCTGCTATTACCAAGCATGGGTTAAGGGCCAACCATATTCCCCTATGGGAAAATGTGAACATTCTGGCTGCTACCCCGAAGCATGCCAGGAGATGAATACTGGAGGCTTGGCACACTGTGCAAACGAGTTCACCTCCGACAGAGGAGACTGAAGCTTCAGCATAGGCACATGGTCCTTTTATCCACAAATACACAAGAGATGCTCCGAGGGGAGGAGAACAGAGACAAAGTGGGACATGATAGTCTTTAAAAAAGTTTACATGATCTCAAGGAATGTACTTCCTCAACAGATGCAAAACACTGATGACATAAGCTTGCCATTGGCTGATGGTGGATTTGGCTAAATGTCAGATGAGGTCTCACAATACAGCTTTGGAAATGGTTGGCTGATTAGGCCCATACCCTCCACCTCAGGTACATTCAGGAGGAGGTTAACAGGGAATTTGCTCTTCACAAAGGCTAGCGGAGGCATAGTTAGCCCGATGTTGCTGGCAGAGACGTTGAATAGTGTGATAGGACGAGAGGTTGGAGAACTTGGTATGGAGTCTTTAGAAAGCATCTGCAACCGCTTATCGTTACTGGAGATATATGTGTATGTGGAAATATCATGACAATCATTTCAAAGTAAAAGAAAGTATTAAAGTAAGAGTCATTGATTAAAAATATGCTTAATTTAATGGCAATAAAATGGAATTAAAGGTGTCGTAAGAGACAAAATTAGGAGAACAAAAGTGTTCACATCTGCATTGATCTTAAACTTGCCAATGATCAGTGTGAAGGCTACTGTGGGATTTTGCAGAAAATCAAATTGTTGGCACAACTTAGAAATAACAAAAAAGGAGGCAAACAACATTTACACAGGATAATGTTGTGTCGTCTTAATTAGAATTTAGGGAATGTGCTCTTGAAAGAATAAATTGGCAAACTTATAAAAATAGCGCTAGGTTCTGTTAAAAAAAAATATTCACAAATAAAATCCCAATCCTTATAGAGCGGAGATCAAAACGTGTGCATCTCTCTCAATGCGAGGGTACATCAATATGAGATTGACATGGATTTAAAATGTAAATTAATAGAGTTGACAGAATCATAAAACTTACGCATCCCAAAGCCTCTGTTAAATTTTATCTGAAAGCAAAATGATGCTTTATTAAATGTTTGAGAAAAAATAAAATCCTGTGCAGAAGTGTGGAGGACCGTTAAGTGTTGGCACAAAGAAAGACAAGGGGCAGATCACATGGTGCTGTCGTCTCTGGTTGGGCTAAAAGCAGCAGCTCGTAGGATGTCCAGACAAAGGATGAGCACAAGAGTGCCCGTCAGATGGCGCCAATGCCGAGTGATAGGATTACGCATCTTCTCCAGGGCCATGTGCAGTTCCTGCACTACATCACGGTAGCTTTCACCCATTTTTGAGCTCCATGTCACCAAGAAGTCATATGCAGGCTTCCACATCGTCTTTTGGACACACACAACAAACTGTCACAACCATGTGAGCAAAAGTCAAGAAAAAAAAATTGAGGCAAGGTCACAAGTATCCAAATTCAAAACCGTGGGTTCCACCAATTTATTTAGCCTTTGGCAAGGATTAGGTTTGATGTTTTGGCCAGCAAGTGAACTTCATCTTAAACTATCTAGACATTGCATGGTTAGTGTTAAAAAAAAGAATAAATCCCAAGGGGGAGGAGGCTTTAGGTGACAAACAGATAGTGCGACCCAACATCGTTTTCATCATTGGTTTGCCTGTAAGGCTGGGTGTGGTCATGTGTGCGTGCTGATGGAGAGATCAAACAAATTAAATATCATTGTTTGATGATATATATTGTGATGGTTCTGCAAAACTGTCATTACCCAAGGCAAAGGCACGCAACATAGAGCGGATGCAGTTAGTTATTTTATTACTGGCTTCAGATAGAGCCCTTCCCTGATGTGCAATGGGTTTTTGGGGGCAATATGCATTGTGAGGGATTAGGTAGATTTTCCCCCATTCTTCCCCATCTTTTTCCCTGCACAAGAATCGCTCTCACATGACCAAGCACATGCTGTGCACAGCTCATTTGCAAACAAACGCCAAAATCCGATTTGGGTCGTGCACAATAATCAAACTGTCAAATCACTTTAACCTTCACCATACGCCGACAAACGCTACAACAGCACTACACTGACAAATCATTAAGAGACATTTATTATCACTCCACATTATCAGAACATTATACAAGCTCGCTCGACACATTTGCCTTTGCTCAACAACCAAGAAACCTCAAGCACAGTACGAACAACCATGTCGCCTCAACCACAACTCACCTGCCACACCGCCTCTACCACCACCTCAACTACAATCACCACACAATCACCGCAGATGCCTGCTGCCACCTTTGGAGCAACAACAACCATGGCATAATGCACCAACAACAGGCACTTCAGACCTGGACGTTCAGACGCCAACAACACGAAGCGCAAAAATGGGCTAATCACTCATTAATACCCTATGGTTCACCCTGATGCTCCACTTGCACGTCATGCTAATTAGGCTTCCTGCGCACATTCGCGCTCAGAAAGCGCAGCTAAATATGCCATCTCCAAGTTCTGTGCAGAGCTCCGCTGCATGGGTCAGCTGGGAGATCATGCTGACACATTCGCGACTGCGAACTGGCGTGGGTCGTGCTGACACTGAAAGAATCAGGTGTGTATCAATGAGTGCACTGGAAATCCCGGTCAGCACGTTTAGCAACTATCTTGATCTGCACCAAAGCTCCAACTCCGCCAAGTAGCTATTTAAGCCGCACGTTCTATACGCACGAGAGATTCTTTTGGCTTGGTCAGCGGTATTAGCAAAAAATGGGTTGGAGCTGGGGGAACGGAGCTGGAGCTGTCGGATGGAGTTTGCAGAATGGAGCACTGGGTGAGCGAGTGATTCAGGCACCATGCAGGGCACGTTCATTAACGCCAGGCCAATTAACACCTCAGATATTGAGCTAATCTGTTTCTCACACGTTCCTTCTCTTTTCCATCTCATCTGCTGTGGACGCAAAAGGAACTCAGTGAGGGAAAGTCCCGAAGAACCATTCTTTTCAGAGCGACCTCACTGATACACACCTCTTTCCAGTTTCATCCTCACACCTCACCCACACCTCTTCAATACGCACCTAAGACACCAACCAGTATTCCTCCTCTTTGCCCCCTCACCCAGCAAATGGGCAATGTGGACTCGTCAGCCCTGCTCAGTATAGCGCGAACCCTGCCAGGATTGGCGGTACCGATTGGCATTCGTGGTTGACTCGTAACCTGCCAGACCTTGGAGTTATCCACGGCTGGTGGCCTCAGGATCGGGCATTCGAGAGGAACTTGACTGCTTCCCCTAATGGCGAACGTCAAATCCAGGCCCGTAATGATATAAAGTGTATATGCAGTGCTTTAGAAAGTATTCACACCCTGTGACATTTTTACATGTTGCTGTTACAGCCTGAATTTAAAATGGATTCAATTGATTTTTTTGTTGTCACTGATCTACACAAAACATCCCACAATGCCAGTGGAATTTTTTATTTTTTTTGAATTATTTACAAATCAATAACAATGAAAACCTGAAATGTCTCGAGGCAATAAGTATTCAACACCTTTGCTATGACACTCCAAATTGAGCTCAGGTGCATCCAATTTCCTTTGATCATCCTTGAGATGTCTCCAAAACTTGATTGGAGTCAATTGATGTCAATAACTCCACAATTTATTGATTGTAGAGTTATTGACATCAATTGACTCAATTAATTCAATTGATGTCAATAACTCAAGTGTCAATAGTGAGGCGAATATTGACACCTGCATCAATAACTCAATCAATCAAGTCAATTGATGTCAATAACTCCAAACAATGCACATCAGAGCAGAAACTCGACTATAAAGTCCAAGGAACTGTCCGTAGAACTCCAAGATAGAATTGTGAGGCATAGATCTGGGGATGGGTATAAAACAATTTTTAATGTTGAAGGTTCAGAAAGAGCACAGTGAGCTCCATCATTAGGAAATGAAAATAATATGGAACTACCCAGACTCTTCCTAGAGATGGCTGTCCGATCAAACTGAGCAACTGGGCAAGAAGTGGTTAGGGAGGTGACCAAGAACACAATGACCACTCTGACAGAACTACAGAGTTCCTTGGGTGAGATGAGAGAACCTGCCGAAAGGCCAACAGTCTCTGCAGCATTTCACAAATCTAGGCGTTATGGTAGAGTGGTCAGACTGAAGGCACTCCTGAGAAAAAGGCACATCACAGCACACCTGGAATTTGCAAAGATGCATGTGAAAGACTGTGATAGCATGAGGCAAAAGATTTTGTGGTCGGATGAGAAGAAAATTGAACTCTTTGGCCTGAATGCAAAGCGCGACGTCTGGCAGAAACCGAGCACAGCTCATCACCCATCTAACACCATCGCTTTCGTGAAGCATGGTGGTGGCAGCATCATGCTATCGGGATGCTTTTCAGTGGCAGGGAGTAGGAGACTTGTAAGGATAGAGGGAACAATGAATGGAGCAGAATACAGGCAAATCCGTGAGGAGAACCTGCTTCAGAGTGCAAAAGACCTGAGACTGCGGCAAACATTTATGTTCCAAAAGGACAATGACCCCAAGCATACAGCCAAAGCAACATTGGAATAGCTTCAGAACAAGAACATGAAAGTTACTGAGTGGCCCAGCCAAAGCCCAGACTTGAATCCCATTGAGATCTGTGGAAAAACTTGAAGATTGCTGTTCACTGACACTCCCCATCCAA
>CM068956.1:5430195-5473262 GCA_035128595.1 Eptatretus atami | reverse complement strand
CTTGAGCAAATCTACAAGGAAGAATGGGAGAAAATCCCCAAATCTAGATATCAAGCTCGATGGAAGAGCAAGGTGATGGTGGGTAGAAGGGCAACACGATGACAGTGATCATTCCTTTTCATTTAAGGATGCTTTCCGATAGGTCTGTGGTTTTTCCTGGTATATCGGCTTCGATACCTGTTGGCACACAAAACTAGCATGCTTCTCCATTGTCTCGGGTCACTCACTTGCATTTCTTTCATATATTTATATTTTCATTTACGGATGTTGTCCGACGATTCTGTGAATTTTTCCGGTGTACTGGCTTCGACGTCAATTGGCACACAAAATTTCAGCTTTCATTGTCACCCGGAAGATACCGATCATTAATATCAGTGAGTGAGTGAGTCAGTGGTTAGAAAGAGCTTTATAGGTTATATACATATATATATATATATACATATATATATATATATACATATGTCTATGCAGTGTCTGTCTCGTCCTGTGTTGTCACTGAAATAACTCCTCCCTCAAACTTTTGTGAAATCTTATAAAACTTTCGGGCTGCACCTACCTCTCCCATGTGTATGTCCGACATGTATTTTTAGCCCCCGTTGGACTTCGTCCGAAACAGGGACTTATGGATTTGGTCTCGATTTTTGTGCCTGTGCGTGCGTGTGTGCGTGTGTGCGTCCGCAACCATATATCAGGCATGTATGGCCGATTTTATTCTTACTTGGCACAGACAAAACATGATGGCTTACATACACGCATCACTTTTCTTTGAGATCATATCCAAGATGGCCGACTGGTGGCATTTTAGTTGCAAAAAACCCCAATGTTGAACACGTCCTCAACCATTTCTTGAACATGCATTTACCGATGTTGTTCAAACTTGGCGCACAGATAAAGAATGATGGCTTACAAAAGCACATCAATTTTTTTTTCCCCCCGAGATCAGATCCAAGATGGCCGACTGGGGGGCATTTTGGTTGCAAAGAAATAGGACCACTGACCTGTAGCTTATCTGGGCCCTGGCCTAATGTTCTAACCCAAATTTGGTAGCATTCTGACGGATGGGTCTGGAGAAGAGGATGTTTAAAGGAATTAATGCGATTTTCCAAAAAATTGACTAAGTCGGCCATTTTGACACATTTCTGGTCACGTGATCCACATGACTTCCACAATATAATTAACATCCCTACCCGACCATAATGTTGCAACACAAATTTGGTAGCACTCTGACAGGTGGGTCAAGAGAAGAAGATTTTGGAAGGAATTTGCAGGACTGCCATTTTGACACATTTTGGTCATTTTGACACAATTCAGTCATGGCCTCCACAATTTAGCATCAGGACCCTGGCCTAATGTTGAAACCCAAATTTGGTAGCATTCTGACTGGTGGATCTGGAGAAGAAGATTTTTGAAGGAATTTACACGATTTTCCCAAAAATAAGTCAGCCATTTTGACCTACTTAAAGTCATGTGACCGGAATGAGCTTTGTAATTCCTGTTACCAGTCAGGAGGAGGACGTTGCTGCAAAATTTCAGCTGGATTGGCTGAGCGATTTGGCCGGAGAAGTCGAAAAAGGAGACGGACTTACCGACGGATAACACACGATAACAATCCACCATCTGGAATGTAAATTCCACATAAGTTAAATTCCCCATGTTCAACACGTCCTCAACCATTTCTTTGACATGCATTTACCGATGTTGTTCAAACTTGGCACACAGATAAAGAATGATGGCCGATATATGCACGTCGTTTTTTTTCAAGATCAGATCCGACTGGTGGACATTTTGTTACTTTATTTTGGAAGAAGCAAGCACAGTACATTATGCCATACACGTGCCCCTCACTTTATGTTGCGATCTAATCAAAGATGGCTGACTGACAGCCATTTTAGTTGTACATAAATATGGGCTAGCCCTTTAACTCCATACAGCACAATTACTAAAATGACGGGGTTCTATAATTGTCTTTTTTACTCGTTTATGAAAAATTTTAGAAAAATTTTTTATTTATTTTGAAATTTTTTTTTTTCTTTTTACATAAAATTTTCAACTTTAATTGCTTATAAAAATGTAATTAATCACGAATATTACGATTACATTTGCAAAATAAAAATTTGAATTCTGCTTGGTGTAAATCACAACATGGCAAATCACGTACTTGTCCTCAGTTAAAACAAGCCTGTCTCTCTCGCGACGTGTGGTGAGGTGTTTTTGAATTACGTGGAGGTGTCTGTCCCACTGTAGCGACGCATGGTGAAGTGAGCGTAGAGAGCTGATCCACACTAGTATGTATATATCTATGCAGTCAGCCTCGTCCTGTGTTGTCACTGAACTACTCCCTCAAACTTTTGTGAAATCATACCAAACGTCCGGGCTGCACCTATCTCTCCCGTGTGTATGTCCTAAGGGTATTTTTTTTTTGAAAACTTTTGAGGTGTTTTTTGAATTACGTGGCAGTGAGGTGTTTTTAATAACATGACAGTTTTTGTCCGAATGGAGCGATGTGCGGTCAGGTGAGCTGATCTGCACATATATATATATATATATATATATATATATATATATATATATATATATATATATATATATCTCTTTCTAACCACTGACTGAGTGACAGATATTAAAGATCGGTACCTTTCGGGTGACGTAGAAAGCTGAAGTTTTGCGTGCGTATGGACATCGGAGCCCATACACACGAAAAAAATAATAGAATCGTCGGGCAAGATTCATAAATGAAATATAAATAAATGAAGAAAAAAAAATGAAAAACCATGCAGATGGGTGACCCGAGATAATGGTGAAGCACGGTAATTTTCTGTGCCGACAGAAATCTAAGACGCTACACCAGAAAAATCACAGAATCATCGGAAAGCATCTGTAAATGAAAATATAAATAAATGAAAAATCAAATGAAAAAAAAACAAATTACCCCCGTGTGGGGGTGACGGTCATCTCTACAATACCACAAGGTCTCAATGTTCAGTTATGACCGAAGACTACTGCGCAGTTCTACTGCGCAGCTCGAAATCGGCAGCTCGAACTGCGCAGCTTGGTTAAAGATGACTCGGCATTTTGGCGCGCGCACACGAAATTATATTTTGAAAATAAATGCCGACGTTTACATTTCGGGTTTTGAAACTTTTGCACTTCGGCGGGAAATGTATAAATTAAAAGGCTAAAAATGTGTTTTATATTTATATTTCATTTCTCCTTCCTTCGTTCTTTGCGAATCGCATCAGCGTTTTTGGCCATCTTCCAGATCACGTGACGATCAAACGGGAAGGAAATTCAAAAATCTGTCCGGTTAGATACAAGATAATATTTTTTACTATCATAATCAATAAACAGTTGCCGAATATCTTGTAGAATGGCAGACTAGATAGGTTTTGAAAATGGCGATTTTTATAACTTACGTGACCTCGTGACCTTGACCCTGACCTTGAACCCGGACAAAAGTTATATCGTTGTGCAACACTCATCGACCTCTACCCACATACTAAGTTTCATCAAGATCGGAAAGAAAAATTGTTGACGGACGGACGTACGGACATTTGGTCCGGCTTTATTAGGTCATCTCGGTAGAGATTACCTAAAAATCAAATGCAGGTGAGTGACCCGAAACAATGGGGAAAACACGGTCGTATGCTTACACTGTGTCAGCACATGCACACCCCGCCTAGTATATACATGCATATATATACACACACGCATATATATACACAACATATATAAACACACCACACACACACACACACACACACACACACACACACACTACTCTCCTGGGCAGTGCTGAATGACAATCCACATAACTAAATTGTGTACACATTTTCCACATTTGTTACTCACCTCATCATCAATATGTCCATTCTTGTTACGGTGTGGCTGCTCAAAGGCATCCATTTGTTGACGTGTGGCCTTTGCCAGCCGTTCAGCCAGTTCCCGCCATCGTGTGCTCACCTCCACAGCTGTAGTGAGCAAGACAAAGTCTTGCAGCAGGCGTACTACAAGTCCCTGGCAGTCCATTTTCAGCAATGCCTGTCCAATAAGCATCCATCGGAAGAAAGGATACATTACATCGTTTACAAATGCAAAACATTGTTATGTCATATTGCAAAAGCAAAGCATATCACAGCACCATCAATGGATGAGAAGTGTAGTTCGAAATCCAAGACATTTATTGATAAATGCACTTCTCTACCAAATTTAATGAATTGACAGACCATACATATTTGGCCCAATAAACAATTCTTTCATTTTGCTTGCTCCAGTGCCCCCGATGGGATTCTGAATGGAAAACCAGTGTGAACCGAGCTTTGCGACAAAGAGTTTAACTATCGAAATCCTGCACGTGAAACCACTAATCTGCATTACATACTGATTTAGTTGTTAATCTGCATTTAGTAGTCACAACCTGCACAGGTCGTCCACTTATTGTGCATCCCAGGAGCGTGAACAACCCAAATTGATCCTTCCATTCACTTGCTCATTGAAGGATCTGCAGAGCTTTGAAAACCGTTTTGGAGAACACACACCTCTTTTGTGTTGAGATAGCGACCTTGGCGACGTCTAATTGTGCAAGTACAAATTATCAAACTCAAAGAATACATACTCAAAGAATGTAACCGTTCTTTGATACACATGATGAAAACAATGGAGCAAGATAAATGTGGCAACTTGAGTTGGTGTTTGTGAGCCACACACTCCATGTGTGACCAGCACTAAATGCACGGCCACTTGTTGATTCCGAACAACTCACCAATCTCTGTGAACCATTTATCAGGACCTCCATTTGCCTCAATGGGATGAAGGGTGTAGAAAGTTGCAGCTCTTTTGGCATACATGGGAAACCAACTGAACCAAGAGTGGATATGCTTCTGATCTGGGAACTAAACCAGATATGGTGTTTCCCTCTGGGAAGTCTACCTGAATGTTGGTTATGATGGCATCAGCTTTCAGATTCCAGACTCCTTTAAATAAATCACCAAGCCTGCCATGGCAGCCCACTCAATGGCAGGGATGATTGAGGAAGTCAGGTGAAATGTGCCGTCCACAGGCCTTGGATGGGCTCATATAATCATGAGTTTTTGCAGTATATCAACTTTTTGGTATATCCACTTCAAGATGTCAACTTTTTGGACGAGTTGATCAGAAAGTTTACAAATCTTTCGTTGAGCAGAGGCACACCCCTTCTCACAGGTACATTTACAAGTATTTTTGGCTTCTTTCAGAAGCTTTGTGAGCCATTTTACAATCCTTATCTGGTATGCATGATACATGTTCAGCCGTCGCCGTAGCTCCAATGGAATTCGATGCTAGGGGCTTGTGCGCATGCGCGCCGAGCATTCTGGGGCGGATTACGTCATTCCGAAAGCCTCGTATTGTCCAGGTGGGATAAAATGTAGATTTCTGAAGTGGCTCAATTGCTGGGTCCATGTAATTGGAAAAAGTGAGGGACAGGAATAAGGTAACCAGGAATGCATTAAACTGGTTAAAAAACCACGCCCACAAGGAACATCAAACACACCTGTGGAACTTCCGATGCAACGACATATTCAAGTATGGAAGTACGTATCCGAGCTTGATTCTTGTGAACACGTCTCATTTTTATGGCCCCGAGAAGCTTGGGTATTGCATGCACGCAAAAGTGTCTTTGCACCATGTAGCTGATCAAAGGTCTTCAACCCCAAATCCAGTACGTGCTGAAGACCACAGACTTTTCAAAATCAGGATAAAGAATGAAAATTGCTCTCAATTAACTAGAGAATGACAAAAATCGTTTTAATTTGCAACTGCTTCTATACCTTGTCTGCTTGTCTTGTGTATTGAGGCAGACAACACATTGTAATCCACATCACTCGAAAGGAAGTGGATCGATTTGGAACTCAACTGTCAAACTATTTAATGATGGGAAGCACTCAATCATCTGTTACTATCAATCAACAGATAAAAAAAAAAATCGTATCATCTGAGGGTGGTGGGGTATGGGTGCCCACAGGGAGGTGTGGGGTGTCAATAGGGTGGGTCTGTTTGATAGCTGAAGGAGTATGGATGTCAATTGTCGAGGGATGAGTAGCAACTGGGTGCATTTGGTCCTGCATCCAATGCAGAGACTATGGTTGCTTGTAGTGCTGTTGTTTAACAAGGGCTCTTCATTGGGAACAGCCTTTAAATTGAGCATTACCATCGACAGATTTAGGTGATTACAAGGATGACTGGAGATGTCTGGCAATGTAGGCTTTAGCTGACACTAAAGGATAAGTATGAATGGTGCACAAAGATCACTCAGCTATTTCGTGGCATCTTTTGCTTTCGTGCACATTGGAAACAAGTTGTCTACCTTGGAGGAAAATTTGTGGCCCCATAAAATTGGTGCCTCCACAATAGCATGCTTCAAAATCCGTGTGACATTCAAACAGCCGCAATGGAAGCTACAATTTTCCCAGATGCCTCCATAGGTGCTGAGACAATCTCAGCCAGTGTGTACAAATGACTGATTAATCTAACATCTCCTTCACCCTCTGTATGGTGTCAGGAAGCGACTGTCCGAGCTGATAATTACCTGGCAATATAAAAGAATAACTTCCAAGCTGGCTAAAATAATTTTGTCGATAAAAAGACATTGTTGACTGGCACATAAATGGTCCTTAGCCATACCCATGAAGATAAAAAAGCTGGCATGTGTGTGGTGTGCCCGTGATGGCTGCATGGTAGTTCGAGCTAAGGCGTGGGGATCTCTAACACTGCAGGTAGTAAATATAAATCTGAATATCCTTTGCTGACAGGGGTGTAAGTCCACTTCTGCTTTAACTGATCCTACAAATAAGTGGGGACAAGCACAAGGATATTTACTGGTGACTGAATGTTTGGTGGCTAAAATGAGATAGTATTCCTCCTTTACAAGTCACGGCATTTTCAGTGAATCACAAGCCTGGTGGACCAACCTATTGAATGGAGCTGTCGAGCAAGAAATCTCAGTAGTTTCAATATAAAACTCTTCATCACCAGTCAATCTGTAACTGCACAAAGCACGAGTAGGAAACAACAATGGACAAAAATTTTCCACAAGGGGAAAAGAAGATGACATTTCCTCCATTCTTCGCAGATACAAAGCAAGAATAGGAGGAAGAGGGGGAGCGTCCGCTTGAGGCTCCATCAGTGGATCCAACGGTGTTGTAGTCAAAGAAGATTACATAGCTGTCAATGAATGCACCGCCTCAGCTATTCGTGACAAGTTTTATCTTTTGCCATTAAAAAAATTAATGTTTCTTTAGCCTGCCGTTATCACCGCAGTGAGAATACAACAATGCCTCTATTCTCTGGAATGTGTCCGATGCTGCAAATGCTCTTTCAGAGGCTCCTGGAATCTAAAGTGACTAGACCTGGAAGATCTGTACTTGGGCAATCCCTCAGGAGTAGAAGATACCAAAAAACAGGTGTCACTATGGGGTTGTAAGGGAACCCTATCTTTGGACCTGGAAAGCTAAGAAAATGCTTGAGTGTTTAAACACATTCGAGTGAGTTTAGATTCAAGTAATGGATGAAATGAACACAACGTTGATCGAAGTACGTTAACTGCCATGAAAAGCAAGAAGCTGCCATTTTGGGCATCAACCTCCTGTCCTAACAATTAATGAACACTTGAAATGTCTGCTTTCCTTGGCAATGAGCATACTCCAATCAATGTTCTGATAGTTTCATCCATTGTTCTACCCATCTGCCGACACAGATTGATACTAGCTTTCAGAAACAAGGTTAGTTCTTTATTTTAGATTTAAGTGATTTTGATTGCATATTAGCACAACTATGGGTCAAGGCTGCTGCGGCATGTTGGAGACCCAATCACAACATGCGATTTGTATGTGCATGCGTTGGGGACTTTACTCCCACAGAAAGTACATTGATGAACTGATACTGGCATACCAAATTATCAGTTAATAGAAAATGTAGTGTACAGGTAGCAAGAGCAAAGGAAATATCATTAAAGTCATTATTTTTTGTTAACGAAGTACAAATTAAAAAAATACCATGCAAAAATTTGAATAGAAGGAAAGAGTCACGTGGGAAACAGTGCAGTCCTGAAAAACAATCAGGAAGGTCTGCACTCCATTCTCAGAAGTGAAAGAGTTCAGGCAAACAAAAGTGGCTCAAATGAAGACAATGCAAGCTCCAACCAAAGTCAGGACCACTCAAGTACATTGCAGGAAAAAAAATCCCAGGCACAACTGCCCACTGACACTGAAAACTGAAGCAGGTGAGAGTGCAGCTTCAAAAGAACTGATGTCAGTCACAGCAAAGGAACACTCTACACAAGGTCAGAGACCAGGGAATAAAAGTCCATGCAAGTAAAAAGTAAGGAATTAATCTGAATAAAACCTGGAAGAGGAGATAAAATGCCAACAAACAGTTATAACAGAACTTTGCACAACAAAAATATAACAGCAACAAGAAAACTAAATTCAAATAAAATAAAATAAATAATAAAAAAGGATGGCTGGGAGGTACACACACTAATCTCTCTATAAATACATTACTGAGCAGTCTCACCTGGGTTAGAATCCCGACCCAACTAAAAACTGTCATCCCAGTTTTTCACAGGCAAGGTGATTCATCAATGTGTGTGCCGACCCTCGGATGAACGTTAAGCTAGGCATTCCATCTGCCGGTACCAGTTGGTGGACATTGACGAGCCCACAGTGTCCTTTGCGAAGTGTCGGCGAGCTATCGCCGGTACCCTGAACAAATTACAAATACCTGCCCTAACTACTGCTGGGAAAGCAACGGCAAACCACCCAGTATAACCCATGACAATAAACTGCTTTGACATCACCGACACCCTCGAACAGAGTTTAGTTCCTCAAAATCAGAATCTTCTAAATAATCTTTTAAAGATAAACAATATACTGTATATGGAAGTCACATTCCACCAGTAATTGCAAATATATGATGAATGTATTGTTGGTGGAGAAGATTAGCACAGTGAATACAAAAGAAAAGCGAACAAGTTGTAAAAATCACAATTTTGTATCTAACCATTCTTAATTGCAGAGAGAATAATCATACCGAGTTTGTATGATAAAAAAAAATTGATGAATATCGATTCAAAGGTCTTGTGTTACTCAGCAATAACTCAAGCAAGCATCTTATTGGTCTCAAACTATTTAAACACATTTACGGGTTCCCAATCAATCAAATATAATTGGTAACTTATGCAACACTTTTTATTGAGGAATAAAATCTGAAAGGTCTTGAGATGATAAGAAAAACTCCATAGTAAAAAAAAATTCAAAACAACTAAAAGATAAAGGTTTATTTTAAAACATTTTTTCCTTAATTTTTTCCAGGAAGCGATTGTAAAAAGATGCAAATTGAAGAATATAAAACTAATTGAGGGGGAAATGCAAATCAAAAAGGCAACAAATTCAAAAGATGAGGAGCATATCGACGCAATGCACGATCACCAAAAGACTTCATCCTTGTGTGAGGGATTATCAGGAAATTCTCACTGTTAGACCGTAGCGTTATTCCTGGTATGTAAAGTGTGATTAGATTGGAAATATCAGCAGAGGAATGTTTATTTTTAACTTCAAAACTTATCAACGATGTTTTGAAATTGATGTGGTGATGGACTGGAAGCCAATGAAGAGGCTTAAAGATTGGAGACACGTGATCAAATTTATAAGGTTGAACCACTTGACTGGCTGTCACATTTTGCACAAGTGGTAACAGCTTGAGAGGAAAGGCAGGTAAATCTGCCAACAGCAAATTGCGGTGATCCAAGCATGAAGCGATGAGAGCATGAATCAGGGTCTCAGTTGTCCTCGGCTTTAAACAATGTTGCAGAGATGAAAAGAAATAGATTTACAGATTTACTGACGTCAAGGACGTCAAGTGCCCAGGCAGTACAGGGTCAAGAAAAAATTGATTTGGCCAAAAATATTTTCATTATTCACATCAATAGATGCCCAAAGCAAGCGTGAACTGTGCTTCCTGCGACTTGGGAACATGTCATGAGATGCTGCTGAGGCTGGATGCACTTTGATTGGCTCCTGGCAAGGGATGTCGATACACCATCACTGTACCTAATCCCCCATTGTTAGGATTTCAAAGTAAAACAAATTTGAGCTACAAACACATGAAACAACGTGGGGTTGGGGCCCATGACCTTGCTAGAACGTTGTGGTTGATTTTGTTGAAGTTGATTGGTTGGATGAGCCAATAAGTAACGGTGCAAACTATGAACAGGCATCTGCTCTCTGGTGCAATATATTTTTATACAAAGAAGGAGGCAGCATTCTCATTAACAATGGCCTTAATACCCATGTTTATGCAATTATTTCTAATACCGTATATAAACATGCAATTTCACGAAGGAAAAGTTGTGTCATATTCATTGTCCGATTGAACAGTTAGTTGGACGATATTTTTTTATTCTCCTTTTGTGAAATAAAGGGAGCCGAGTTATATTTTGTGAGGCAATGTTCTTTTCAAGGAGAGGCACTAAGCACTCCTTCCAATATTCATTTTACAAGGAATAGGATTCTCATGCTGTTTTGCACAAAATAAATTGGATCGGGAACAATGCGATAGTGAAGGCCCTATCTCTCAATGGTGAAGAATCACTTAAAATATATAATTAAATGGTTCTCGTATCCAGATCCGGATTCAGATCTTCACCAAAATTGAATGAATTATTCCTTGTCACACACCCAACCTGTTAAAATTTCGTCCAAATCTGTCCATAGCTTTTTGAGATATCGTACTATATTTTGTTTTTGGCCCAATCTCTCAATGGTGAAGAATCACTTTTAAAAGTATAGTATCCGGATCTTCACAAAAAACGAATCAATTTGTCCTTGGTACACACCCAACATTTCCACCAAGTTTCGTCCAAATCCGTCTGTAACATTTTGAGATATCTTGCTCACAGCCAAACACTGAAGAAAACACAACCTCCATCCACCTTCGGTGGCAGAGGAGATAATCCACAAATTCCTCATCAAATTACAATTACAAATGGCTTTCGCATGAACTTGTATTCAAGGAAAAACAAAATCAAAAGTAATATAACAGAACTAACCTTAAACAGCTCTTTCTGGAAAGCTTTCTTTCCTTGGCCTGATCCAGTATTGCAATCCTCCTTGAGCCTCTCAAGAACTGCAGCAACACGCTCAGCCTCACTCTCTATTTCAACACGGCAGAAATCAGATAACGACAGGCCAGCATAGCCTAGAGAGTCAGCAAATGCCCTCCAACTGAGTGAATGTGCCATCAATTGGCTGCGCACATCAGAGTAAACGTAAGTCAGGCACTTGCATGGCTGCAACATTTGGTCGAGGAGTGTTGCTGTGCTGAGTTGAGGACACTGTGCTAAACCACTCCGCTTCTCAGAGCCCAAGTCCAGAATGTTCCGGCAGTGCACAAGACCCAATCGTCCATCACGAAAAGCTATGTTCCACTCCTTTGCACGCAAGTGGCCACGCACACGCACCCTTTCGGTGCTAAGGAGTGCAAGTATATCTCCCTTTTTGTATTCAAGCAAGTAGGGATGGAATTGTTGCCGCATTACTGTTTTTGTGACTAAGGCACTTCTGAGATTAGGCAAAAGCCTGTCATGGAATGTAGGATACCGCGATTGCACAGTAAGTGGAGCTAGCACAACACGCCCCATTTCTTTCTTCTTGACAAAACGTCGTGGGGCACCTGATTTCGATGCCGGCCGTGCAGCAGGCTGGGGTGTACGGACACTGAACTGTGTCAAGAGATTGGCATGTTCGTCCTTAACCTGCACACGCAGTGCAAACACCTCAAGGTCTCCATCTTCTCCACAAGAAGAAATGAGAAAAGCAAGTTTGCAAACCATACCCAACTTCAGGCGAAAGCTGCGTATCAGCTCACTCGAGTCTCGCTGCGCTACAGAGACGGCACTATCACTTGGAAAAAGTTGAATATGCAAATCCTTTGGATGATTCAGTGAAAACTCATGCTTACCCCATAACTGCAATGATAGTGGTGGGCCCCCCTTTCCAGGCAGGCCACGGTCAGTGGCAAGCAATGTTTGTGGAGCATAGCTGTGTGAAAAAATGGCCACCACAGCCGTGAATGATGGGTGAATATGGCGTGGCCCATATAAACCAAGAGTGACATTTTTGCAGATGTGGTGCCAAATTGTCAGTGATGGCATTACCTGAGGTGCCCTTGCCACAGCTACAATGTATGTCCAGGGCCCTGGGTTTTCAATCTGTGCTTGAATTGAGGAACCATATGCACAAACCATAGGAATGCATTTAAAGGGTCCATCTTTCAGAGGACTGCGCATACATATAATCTCTGCACTGTCACTACGCAAAGTAGAAGAAATCTTCATCTCCAACGTCAACACCCTCTGGACTTCTGTGTTGCCAAGATTGATCTCCAACAAAGGGCTTACCGTTGTACACCTATCATTATTAAGTTCAGTTGGTGGCTCAATTAACACCTTTAAAGCAACCTGCTGCTCAAAACCTTCTTCCACATGACCTTCAGGAAGATGAAGGATGATATCTGTGTCTGGCAATGGCACAGCACCTCCAGCACTTGCCACCTTAGCTACAGTCTGTGTTTCAAGGGATTGGGTTTGGCCCCATCCAGGGCTCGTGCCTATCATACCTAAGTCGTGGCAAGACCGAGCCAACTGTCGCTGTTTTAACCATTCAGACCGAAATTCCTCACGGTTGTTCTCAAAGTTTTCAATACGAAGTTTTTGAAAACCAGAGAACATACTCAGAGCATCCTTTTTGGTCTCTGCTTGCTCCTCTTCTTTGCGTATTGACAATTCCGACATGCTGTACCATCGATTACTGCTTTTAAGGAATGGATTTTTTGGTTTTGAAGGTTGATTGAACAAGTCAAAATCCATATCTGTTGATGAACTAGTGCCATTACCACAATCATTGTTGTCAGGTCTCAGAGGATCAAACATGAGCCAGTCAAGAGAGGATTTTGTTGATTCTTCCCCAATAGACTTGGGGGCAAACTCTTCCTCATTAGCCTTCTTTCCTGGTGTAGTAGCCCACGAAATTTCATTAAGGAAGGGATTTGATGCTGACAGCACCGAGCTATAAGGATTTGCTGCTTTGGCTGGTTTGTCCAAAGTTTCTGGCCAATCATAAAGCAAGCCTTTTTGCTGTATTTGATGCTCGGGATCTGGCCCTTGGTCCACCATGCCACTGTCACTGAAAGCCTGCGTAAGGGAATTGACAGGTCGAACATAGGCTGCAGGAATGTAACCTGTTTCTTTATTGTTGTGAGCATACCACCACTCGGAGCGCGACTTGTCCAGCACATGCAGATGTTGCCCTTTTTGCAGTGCCAATGCTGTGAAGTTGTCAGGGCAGTAGTCTCTCACAGCAACTACCTCTTGAGTGTTCTTCATCAATGAGCCACCATCCATGAGGAGAGATTTACGAGAAGGCACTGCTGAGCGAGACAGACATGCACATACATATTATTGAGGTGGTTCACATACATACATTTTGAAAACAACTTTTCTTTGAATGCAAAAAAAAAGCTCAAAAACAAAACTGTACAACTTCTGTATGACAAAATAAAAAGCACTGCAAAGCATATACTCTACAATTAATCAACATCATTATTGGTATTATTTTCTCTCCACATTGTATGGCAGAATGTTAGCAACAAAACAAAGCTTGCAACTAAAATATTCGAAGAGTGCACCGATGAATACTTTTGTTGAATTAGAGTGCTGTGGGTAAAATTGAACTCGGACAACCTTTACAAGCTTTGCAGACAACATTCCTAAAATGGCTCATCCTAAACAGCAAAATATGTTTTTGATAAACTTAAACAACCTACTAGTCCATTACCGACATGTTAACCAAAATGAATCAAAATCACATTGCATAACTTATCTTTGCTCTTTGCTTCTTTGAGTTCCTTCTGATAACTCCAATGCAGTATTCGATCTTCAATTTGATGATGATTAGACCACATCTTGATGTTTTGTGGACTTTGCTTCCCTGCTGACGGACCTCTGGTAGCATATATCTATTGCTGTGTTTGAGTAACTACTGAAATCTATCTGTCCAAGTTCTTCCTGACATCTTTGTTCTTTGTTCCTTTCACATTTCTCTTTATTCATTCTAATTATTGCTTTTTCTTTACTTATTGCTTGTTTTCCTCTCTTTAAATTTTACTTTAATTTCTTCAATTTATTTTACTCTTAATTTGTCTTTCTTTATTTATCTGAATTTATTTTTTGTAAGGGTAACTTGGATGCGTTTGACAGTAGAGGAGCAGCAGCTGAAACCCAAATCCTATCCAGGTGCCTCCTGATGACTCCATCTTTCCTTTTGGCTTATTCGGGTTCCTTCTGATTCCAATGAAGTATTTGGTCTTCCATTTCATTATGAATGGTAATACAAGTATTGCAGTTAATCATATTTAAAATGCAATAAGATATTTGTCAATACATTTATGAATAAATCAATAAATTACTTCTGGAAAAAAATGTTGCAAAAAAAATATTCCAAAGAGAATGGGAAAGACGGGTAATAGTGTATGCCTAACTGTAGTTGATCACAGATCAATACGTGTTATACTTGCAATATGAATGTTATATTCCCCACGTGTCAAAGAAAAAAACCATATATATAATATATATATATATATAATAATAATAAATTGACTCCTCCCATGCTCTTCAAGCTGAAGAAGCTGCAAAGAGCAACTAAGAAAAGCGACCAAGATAAGCCCTTTTGCTGTTTCAAACCCTTCCCAGAGTTCCTCCACAGCTGTAAAGACATTCACAAATATTACGGCAGATAGTGAGACGCAGAAGCTTGAGTAAAAGGACTTCTTCCAGAGGATTGTTGAGAAAATAGGCAATCTTGTTTCAAGCATGCAACACGTTCTTCTGACGCATACCTTTATTTGGGTGGGGTATAGGCAACTGAGAGCTCTGGAGAGGCAAAAACAAAAAAAGAGCCCGGTGCATGAAGCAAAAACATACGTACTGCTTTCGATTCAAAATGCCTCACAGCACTGGAAAACATGGGAACAGGAATACTGCACTGTAAATGGTGGAGACTAGTATTACCCTTCCCACCTGGAAGTGACGCTGCACGATACGCATTTATACAGAGAAGTTGCGCCCCCCCCCTCCCCCAAGACCACCGGCAAAGATACAAACACCCCTATCCATTAATTGGGGTCATGCTGATTCTATGTAGCTGATTCCAAGTCTGGATGTAATCGGCCAGAACTGTAGTAGTCACACGACAAACAAACAAACACACAAACACCTGTCCGTGAATTATTGCAAGGATAAGGGAAGAATGGGGGAAGTGATTGTGAATTGAACATTCCATCTTTATTTACTTTTAACATTTGTTCTAAACAAACGGGGACAGGAACAACGCAGGCATAATAGGCCTGGCCTTCACATGCGCAAAGTTCCCTGTGTAACATTGTTAAGAACGGGAAGAGATGGGGAGGGGAGGACAGAGAGTTGTGGGTGGGGTGCATGGCGTTGGAAGAGGGAGATTGAGATGTTAGGAAGGGGGGGTTGAGGACTTGGGGTTGGGAGGGGAGTGAGTACTTGGGGTTTGGGGAAGTTGAGGACTTGAAGATGAAAAGGGGAGAGGATGACAAAGTTGGGTTGGGGGGGGGGGGCAGAGAAGGACCAGTGTTGGGATTGAGGGGTTTGAGGCTTTTTGGGAGTGAGCACAGAATTTGAGTGTGGTGGTAGAGAGGGCAGAGAGAGGACAGAGTTTGGAGGGGTTTGAGGACTTGGGATTAGGGTGTGTGTGTGGTGGGTGGGGGGCGGGTGAAGTCACATTTTATATTATGCAGAATTTCCATGGGTCCCAGATAGTACCGTTGGGTCTTTTGGTTCGTTGAGTCTTTGGGTGCCCAGGGTACTCAAGACTTTTGTGTCTCTGGGTTTTATTTGGTCTCCTGTGCTTTTGGGTCCTCACGGTCTTTTTGGTCCTTTGGATCTTTTGGGTGTTTGGGGTCCTCAAAGTCTTTTGCGTCCTCTGGGTATTTGGGGTTTTTCGGGTATTTTGGGTCCTTGGGTCATTTAGGTCCTTCGGTAGTGTGTAATTACGCCCCTACCATAACAAAACAGATGAGGTCAAAGAGCAATTCTTCGATGACCTTTCAGCAGTTATACAATCAATATCTCTGTGACAAGCTTATTTTGTTGGGGGACCTCAACACCCGAGTGGGACATGATTATGTTGCGTGGAAAAGGGTAGCAGGACAGATGTTTTTCAGCTGTCTCAGGGAGTGACGTCCCTGCCCTATGCGAGTCCCGGCTCAGCTGGCCCCGGCTGACAGTACCTGGTGTGGGCCTCTGTCCAGGGTAATGGGTCCCACTGCCTTGTGGGGGAAGCCTATTTAGGCTAAGGCTATGAGAAGGGCACTAACATATCAAACTGCACCTGTAGGTCAGCCTGGGCAGTGCTACATCGTGGATAAATGTGCCCATGAAAGTCTGTGGTGGCACCAATTTAGGCACCACTGCACAGCATCTGCAGACAGCTGTGTCCATTATGGACATCAATGGCAGCAGTCATCATACTGACGACCTGGCCATTCTGCTGCACCTCTGCGCATCAGCTTCATGTTGCATTCACTGCGCCTGCAGCCAATGATTCTCATAAGAACAGAGTGGGAGAGGGATGGCATACACCTCTATCAACTTAATCGCTTAGTTGTGCATGTTCTTTTTCGCTTCATTGGCACTTGCTCACCTGCTCGCTACTCACCACCGATTTTGACCTAAGTCCTGTGGTGAGGGAGGAGTGATAGTGGGGATAGGCAGAAGATGCTGCTGGGAGTCCCTAATCACAAGTATACACATATGGCGGTCGAAGTGTGACAGTCATTTCGTCATTGACCAGGAGCAACAATGACATTTGTATCCTGCTTGGGTGTCAGAGCAGCCCTCTTTAGGGGTAGCACTGCTCTCTCCACATGGAGAAGAGGATATAAAAGGTTCCCCAAGGAAAGCTTGCTCCACTTATGCTTACCTGCCTACCACGGAAGGTTGGTCATCCATTTATGTGGTCCAGAAACATGAAATAAAAATAAATTAACAAACAACAAGAAGCCTAACAAATGCAACATCAAGACGTTAAATTTGTGCCTGGAATGTGCGCACATTGTAATACAATGGCAGCCGCCTCGAACGTCGAACAGCCATTATTGGCCATGAACTGGAGCGATATGGGATAGACATTGCAGCACTCAGTGAGACTCGTCTACCTGGTGTATCCCATCTCATGGAATGAGGCTGGAGTAAGTTCTACTGGAGCAGCAAGTCAGAAAAGTGAGAGTCATCAGGCAGGTGTTGGTTTTGCGATTAAACCCAAACATATAAACCTTCTCGATACTGTTCCAACTGGTATTAGTGAACATCTCATGACTGTGTGACTCAAACTTGACAATGAACGTTATGCTGCAATCATCAGTGCAAACACCCTGACCATGACAAACACAGATGAGGTCAAAGAGCAATTCTATGATGACCTTTTCAGCCCAGCTGTACAGTCAACATCTCATTGTGACAAGCTATTTTTGTTGGGGAACTTCAATGCCCGAGTGGGATGTGATTATGTTGCGTGGAAAAGGTGATCGACACCACGGCATCGGCAAGAAACTCTAATGGCACCTTACCGCTGACGCTATGTTCAACTAATGAACTCGTCTCACAAACTCCTTGTTCCAACAAGCTGATAAATATAAAGCTACATGGATGCATTCTCGCTCTAAACATTGGCACCTCATTGACTTTGTCATCGTCCGCAACCCGAATGGCATGATGTTAAGCACACACGCGTCTGAGAGGCTCCGACTGTTGGTCAGACCACAGGCTGGTTAGGATAAAATGTCACTCAAGGTCAAGACTCCCGTGAAAAGGCAACGTCTTAAGCCTGCTACAAAGCTAAACACTCAACAGCTTAATGCAGTGATATAGACGCCTGGTCCTGCATTGGACTACAAAGCCATCGCACAACACACAATGCTTAATGAACACACAAACAAGGGGAGAGATTCGTCAAAAGCGACGACTCACACCATCATCATCATATTGGGTCTTCGGAGTTTTTGGTCTTCGGGGTATTTTGGGTCCTGGAGTCCTTGGGGTCTTTTGGGTCCTCGGGGTTATTCAGGTCCTCCGGAGGTTGGGGGGGGGGCTCTTTTTGGTCATCTGGGTCTGGTGGGGGCTTTTGGGTCCTCTGGGGGTCGGGGATTTGGGTCCTCTGGGGTCGAGGGGGGGCTTTTGGGTCCTCTGGGGTCAGGGGGGGGCTTTTGGGTCCTCTGGGGTCAGGGGGGGCTTTTGGGCCTCTGGGTACTTTCGGTTTAGTATTTCAGGTTACAATTGTGGGTGATGTCAGGTCAGCTGTCCAACCAATGGGTGAAGAGCATACATACATACATACACTTGCTCCATTATGTATTGATGTATATTTAATTTCTGCCCCTCTGTTGTTTTAGTTCCTCCATGGCCCTCAACATCTGTATTTTTTTTTGTTGTTTTTTTAACAACAACATGAAGACAACAGCAAAAATAGTCTCGAGTTTAGAAGGAGCTAACAAGATTAACTGTTCACAAAAGTTATCACATTTTGACACTCTTATTCCCATTTTCTCATCGAACACTCACACATCTTTCCTCTTGGATACGGCATGCCTGAATGATGATACGAGACACCCAAAACATAGCCATAACGTTTCTGCGTGTCCAAGTAATTTTCTCATGGAGAAAATTAGATCATTGAGGTATTATGAAAGTGACATAAAGTCAATTTCACAGCAGCACAAAAGGTATGGTTCAAAAGAAGACGGAATACGTGAAGACACCCAAGTGATGTACTGTGGGACTTCAAGTGTTATTGCGCGTGTTGCTAGGAAAATTATCATAATGCGTTTTAGTCACTACAAGGTTTTAGTCAAGTTTAATTTAAAATTAGTACTCATCCAAATGGAATCTTTTGAAGGTGATAAAAATGTGTATCTTCTGCATCAAAGGAAAAAAAATTCAAGAATGGAGAACGTCATCGAGTGGAAGAGTACAACTTGAAGAGAGAAGGGATCTCCAGACAGAATCTTGTGGGATATATACATGAAAGGAAGTGGGATGTGAGCAGACTAATGATCTATTTTGTGAAACTTAAATAAGAGCTTATTGAGAGTTGAATCGGTGACACCAAACAGGAAGTATAATTAATCATCGGAGATCATCATCATAATCAGTGGTGTTCAATGCAGAGGTCGAGTGTGAGTAGAATGGTGACATGTCTCGGATGAGAGTTATGGAGACTTATGTTGGCGAGATGAGGAAGAATACCTTCAGTGATCTGGGCAAACAAAGTTTATTGAAAGCGATGTCCGTATAAAATACTGATTCCGATATATTTGTGAACATTCCAGATGCAGTATTCTGGTCAATTCATCTTGTGCTTTACAACATCCAACAACACTACATGTTGGCAAGTACTGGAATAAAAGGGCATTTCAATGGGTCGGAGGGTTAGGGTTAGTGATATAACCTAACCCTAACAATTTTTTTCAGTTTTAATTTGTTCCGCAATGGTGATGCTCATTCATATGGCAATGGTTCTGGCTGAGGTAGTTAGTCATCGTGTACAGCTTGCGACCGCTGGTTGCGTCATTTGCTGGAGGTGCGGCTGTGCCGTTGATGAAATGCCCCTATTACCAGTAAGCTGGTACTCATTTTGCAGACATCGGAAGGATGGCAGGCTGAGTCAATCCCACCTGGTGTTAATTCAATGGTAAACGGGCTCGAGCTCAAGACCCTAAGATCTTAAGCAAGCCACCTGAACCGTTAAGCCAACACCAGGCTTCGGTGAGGCAGTTGATGCCATGACTTGGGGCTTATATTGACTATATGCCCAAGATTGAAGAGTTAGAAGGTACCTCTCATCATCATCATGGACCAAGCCATCATACAGAGCGTCGGTTCCATTGAAGCAGTTTCTTGGCTTGGGTTATAATCCTGGATGGGTCGCCACTCTGACGCAGGATACTTGCCTGAGTATGCAGGAATTTGGAATTTAGCAAGGGTGCCAGTTATAGATCCCCTACTCTTCATGAAGGGCACTGTGGGGTATTTAACTTCCTCCCACTAATGCCAGAAAATGGGGCACCTAGTTCAACATCCATCTGGGGGATGGCACAGTGATGCCTTGCATGTGAAACACTAGGATGACAGTTTCAAACACAGGGTAGACAGCTCACCACCATCGCACCAACCAATTTGTCCCTGATGATAATTTCTCCAGCCTCCCACTTCCATTTCCTGCATCTATGCCTCATTTGAGAGTAAGGAAACCAACTAGCTCAGAGGGCACAGCTGATGAACACAATATAGACAAACAATGCCTTTATTTATCGGATGGTCTGCTGTGAATTTGGGAAAAATCTGATCTCAAAAAGCAAGCAGTCCCGATAACATCTCTGCCTGACTTATCCATCAGTTCTCTTATGAACCAGCTGAACCTTTGACAGTATCATGACGGCATCAGTTCATCATAATCAATCATAATCAATGCATCATACATGCAATAGACCAGTCCCAGCACAATGGAAAAGGGGACATGGTGTCCCCATTCGGTTATTGTCCCCTGCCACTTTTGACAACTTGTGCCCAGTTGCTATAATTGATCATTTGTTGAAGATTGCAGAACATTTTATAGCTCATCGAACGATGGAAGCAAAGAAGCACGCCTTGATACCAAACTGTTTGGAAACATCAAAAGTGCCTCAACCTTACACTGCATGAGTATGTAGAAATGTCATAATCAGTTTCCCTTATTATGCTCATGGACCTCTCCAAACCATTCGACCATATTTATCAAACGATCACTATTTCAAAACTCTGACAAATGGGAGTCGATTAATTTCATTTCTTGGATTAGCGACTTCTAATTGCGAACCGTGTGCCTTGGTAAATACCCTGTGTTGTGCATTCGCTAACATTGTTAATTGCTTACGTGCTGCCCCCGGTAGATGGTTTCAATAACCGCCTTGTAAGTATTCTTTTTCGAGCCCTTCTATTGACTCTTAGAAATCATATGACCAGGAGGTCAGGGAGCAGGTTCTCCATTTTATGATTAAGCAAAGGCCGTGTTGTTTTGCCTTGTGCCATCTTCTGCCATCCGCTTTAGATCTTAATTTGTGCCTTGGAAGGCTATGTCTGTAAGTAAAAGTTTAATATGCTTCATGATTGTTACAGATACACAATTATTGTTGCATGCTGTATTTGAGATGTTGTTAATGTTAATGTTCGAGTTAATGTTTTCTCTGTTGCTGCGTAATATAATTGTATTCTACATTGCCGTGTGATGAGTGCTTTAGATTTCCAGGTGGATATATTAAATTGATCAGGCATGTATTCCGCTTTATATTAACTTCTGCATATTTCTGCTTTGTTCCATTAAACGTTAGAGTGAGACATGCATCCAGTCTCAGGCAATCATTTTGGGCGGTGTTTCGCTCTCTGTCTTGCTGTGCAGAATCACGCACAGCGAGGACAGAATAGTGAAAAGACAGCTTCACGGCCGGCACAGCTGAGACGAATCAAGGGATTCCAGACTTGCTGCAACGTGAACAACGGCTCTTGGAGAAGCCAACAACTTCATCAACAGCCCGCGTCCATACCACAGCCTCCCTCATCATAGTGCCGACACACATCTAGAAAAGACAACCAGCACATCATGATGGTTGACTGCGAGGCTCAAGCTGAACTCCAACAGGCCTTAGAGATCAGATGTCATTATTCTGGCTCATCAAGATGTTCCAGGCAATCTGACAAATCGACAGCCAGCGCAGTGGCTGCCAAAGCATGTGCCAAAGCAGAAGCAGCACGTTCTCGAGCCTCCTTTGCCAAAAAGGAAATAGTCATGAAAGTGGACAAGGCGAGATTGGAAGCCACCTTAGATGCCCTACATCAAGCGAGGAAAGTGGCTTCAGCCCTGGCTGAGGTTGTTGAGGCAGCTGCGGAACTGGAGGAAGGGGAGCCCCGCAGTGGGATCAACATTCAAGTTGCCTCATATGATCCCACCCGACACACTCGCGACCACTTGCGTGATCATTTTAGCTTCTTCAGCAGTTTGCGGTCACATCCTGAAATGGCCATGAATGCTATAATGCCACCGCCACCACCACATGAAGTCAACATGAGGCTACTACCTCATGAAGTCAACATTGTTCCTGTCGCACGCCACAAGTGGGATGAGGGTCATCAGCATGGTAGTCCATGCATACGGATGTGCTGTACCAGACTCCCAAACCAAGCGGGCAGGTACTGAGGGACACATCAGTTCTCGATTCCAAGCCATTCCACCTGGAACAGACTCGAGCTTCCACCGCAGAGATCCCTGAGATAAAAGATGACGTGCACCAAAAAGCAGCATGTCAATGTCACCTTCTGCCGCTACCTCACGCTACCTCAACTAATAGTCAATGCTCAAGCACCACAACGTGAACAATGAGGTATGATGGACTTAGCCAAGTACCTGCATTGCCGTGAGTTTGTGAACACGGGGCTCATCAAGTTTGACGACCACTCGGAGAACTATCGGCCATGGAAGTCCTCATTCATCAATGCTATGAGAGGTTTGGACTTGACCGCAAGCGAGGAGCTCACCTTGTTAACCAAGTGGCTGGGAAACGAGTCGGCAGAGCATGTGAGGGGAATGAGGTCCGTGCACATTAACAAACCCAAAGCAGGACTGAAAATGAGTTGGGACAGGTTCAAAGAGTGTTATGGCTCCCCTAAGGTCATTGAAAGGGCTCTTTTCAAGAAGATTGAGAACTTCCCAAAAATTACTAACAAAGATCACCAAAAGCTGAGAGAGCTTGGAGATCTGTTGCTGGAACTGGAGTCTGCCAAGGCAGAGAGCCACCTCCTAGGTCTCACCTACCTGGACACATCTCAAGGTGTAAACCCAAAACGGAAGTACCTTACATGTCCGCACATCCTCAAGCTGACAGCACAAGCAGGAGAATCCAGGATCCCAAATGGCAATTTCCCAGACAAAACAAGCCACACCCTCTCAAGAAGTGCTGCAGCTTCAGAGACAAGACACTTGAAGACTGCCAAGCCTTCCTCAAGGAGCAATGCATTTCCTTTAGGTGCTGTGCCTCCACAACTCACCTTGCGAGAAACTGCAAGACATCCGTTAAATGTTCAGAATGCGATAGCGAAAAACACCGTGGCTCTCCACCCAGGTCTGGCCCCCTGGACCTCAAATGCCCCTATCCTTGCCTCAAATCATAGCGAGGAGGAGGAGGAGGAGGCAGAAGGCAAATCTTCACCTGCAGTCACCTCCAAGTGCAATGAGGTCTGTGGAGAAGGCCTCAGTGCAAGATCCTGTTCCATGATATGCTTAGTTAAAGTGTATCCCATGGGATATCCCCATTTTTCCCTGCCTTTAGAATAAACTCCCTCACTCTATTCAATCCCATTCTTCCCTCCAGGCCTTCAAAACAGCTGTTCGCCACTACCTCTTATCATCCCCCATCCAAATCCTCGATCTTTTCTACCCCCGATAATCCACCCAAGCCCACCTCCTTCAAAGTCCCTGTAATGTCCATCTTGTATTCCCCATGTTCCTCGCCCCATCCCTCTCCCTCTCCCTTCCACAGATCTCCTAATGTCTCTGTTCCCCACTGTTTTGTCCTTCCCCAACTCCTGCCCCTCTTGTCTCATGCCCCCCCTTGCTGTGCATTGTGTGTTAGCTCTTATACGAGCCTCGACAAGGTATACAAAAAAAAAAGACAACAAGGGTGTCCGTGATCCTGGATGATCAAAGCAACAGATCATTAGTCAAGTCGGAGTTGTTTGATCTGTTTAACATCAAAGGGAATGTCTCTCCATACACTCTAAGAACATGTGCTGGGGTAACTGATACTGCAAGGAAAAGAACCACCGGCTACCTGGTGGAGTCTGTGGATGGAAAGACAAGTCTGACTTTCCCCACCCACATTGAGTGCAACCAGATGCCAGATGATAGGACAGAGATTCCTACCCCCAAAGCTGCATGCCATCATCCCCATCTGAGGTCAGTGGCCGATCAGATCCCATCACTGGACCCTGATGCTCGGATACTCCGTCTGCTGGGAGGAGGCATTCTAAGGGTTCACAAGGTACGTGAGCAGCACAACGGCCCCCACAATGTTCTTTACGCCCAGAGACTTGACCTGGGATGGGTTATACTCGTTATAGTATGTGATTTTTGCCTGGGCAGCACTCACAAGCCAGTCACTGTGAACACCTTCAGTACGAGTGTGTTTGAAAACGGGTGCACATCCCTCTTCAGCCCATGTCCCAATCACATTCACGTGAAGGAGAAATTCAGCTGCAAAGTTCGACAACAAGGCTGTTCTCAATGGACCTTCCTGGAGATTCCCATGTGAGGCATAGTCGACAACAACCTTGGAAGTACGGTCTTCAACAGAACAAAGGATGATGACAAGTTAACTTTCTCCATCGAGGACAAAGTCTTCCTAAAGATTATGGATGAAGAGTTTTTCAAGGACAACTCAAACAGCTGGGTCACCCTACTTCTGTTCCGTACACCCAGACGTCAGCTTGCCAACAACAAGGAACAAGCCCTCAGTCGTCTCACCTATCTGCACCGTACACTGGAGAAGAGGCCAGAGATGAAGAAACATTTTGTAACCTTCATGCAGAAGATCTTTCACAATGACCAAGCAGACCCAGCACCACCATTGAAGGAGGGTGAAGAATGCTGGTACTTGCCAATCTTCAGTGTGCATCACCCATGGAAACCAGGTCAGGTCAGGGTGGCATTCGATTCAAGTGCTCAGTACCAAGGCAACTCTCTCAATGTTGTTCTCATAGGACAAGACCTGAACAGTCAACCAGAATACATCAGGTGATAAAACTGAATTCAAAATAAAATCAAGCTACACCAACAACAAAACAATCAGTCAATACACATCACAAGCACAACAAAATGTCAAAAATTGACAAAATTTGAATGATACAATCTCTCATGTTCATCCTCCTCCCCCCCCCCTCCCCCAACAAAAAACCCAAAAAGTAAAAAGTGTGCGATTGTTGACATCCGTTTCGCTTGAAACCAACCATCCCCTCCCAACTTGTTACTGAATATGTGGCAATCCAAAATTAAATTATCAAACTGTTGGGTATTTTTATCCAACCAGATCTAAAATGGGATGCTCCTGTCAGTTATATTGTTATTAAACGAGATAACATTCCTTTGTATATGCTTCGGAAGTTGAAATATCATTTTCTCAGAAGCCATAATCTTGTAACCAACTTTACATCTTTTATCCATCCTGTATTGGAATATGGGACTCCACTGTGGTCAAGCGGAATTCCAAAGCAGCAATTTAACGCAATTGAAATTGTTCAGAAAAGACCTTGAGTTATCCTTGGCCCCAACTATCATAGATACTTATATGCTTTGCACGATTGTGGTGTGAAGTTACTCAAGAGAAGACGTGATCACCTCTGCCATTCTTTTGTGAGACTGCCACCAAATTTCAAGCCTCACCATTTGCTACCTGCATACAGATATTTTAGGACCAGCACAGAAGATAACTGAGAAGGAAGTTGAGGAAGCTATAAGAGCAATGAGGAGTAGAAAAGTAGGAGGGCCAATGGGAGTGGTGGGAGACATGATGAAGGCAGCAGGAAGTTGGGGTGTGAAGAGAATGACAGAGATCTGTAATCTGGTGGTGAAAGAAGGCCGCATTCCAGTGGATTAGGAACTGAGTACCCTCGTCCCTCTGTACAAGGGGAAAGGTGACCCTTTGGACTATGGCTCATATAGAGCAATAAAGTTACTGGAGCATGGAATGAAGGTATTGGAAAGGATATTGGAGAAGAGGATAAGGAAGAAAGTGAAGATTGACGAAATGCAGTTTGGATTTATGCCAGGAAGAAGTATACGGAGAAGTTGCAGGAGAAGTACATGGAGAAGAGGAAGAAGTTGTTTCTTGGGTTTGTTGATTTGGAGAAAACATTCAAAAGGGTTCCACACGAAGTAATGACATGGGCATTGAGGAAGTTAGGAGTAGAGGAATGTTTGATCAGAGTAGTGATGGCAATGCATGAGAGCACGCACACAGCTGTAAGGATGAAGGACGAGAACAGTGGTGGGTTTGAGGTGAAGGTGGGAATGCATCAGGGGTCAGTACTAAGTCCACTACTATTTGTAGTTGTGATGTAGATGCTGGCTCGGAGCACAAAGGAGGGTTTATTGTGGGAGTTGTATGCAGATGATTTGGTGTTGATTGCGGAGAGTAGGGATGGGCTGAAGGAGAAGATGAATAAGTGGAAGGAATGTATGGAGGCAAAAGGTTTGAAAGTCAATATCTGAAAGACGAAGGTGATGGTAAGTGGTAAAACATGTGGTGAGGTGGAAAGGGCTGGGAAGTGGCTGTGTGCTGTGTGCAGGAAGGATGTCGGAGTGAACTCCATTCAATGTATAATGTGCGCTGAGTGGGTTCATCAAAAATATAGTGTTGTGAGGGGGTCATTACCCAGTGTGGCAGCTACATTCAAGCGGAAGATATGCATAGAGGGAGTTGCAGATGAAGGAATTGTTGAATTGGATCTTGGAGATGGCATGAAGTTGGAAGGTGTGAAAACATTTTGCTACTTAGGAGACATGCTGAATGGAGAAGGTGGATCAGACTCGGCGATGGTTGCGAGAGTGAGATGTGCATAGAAGTAGTTTTGGGAATTGAGTGGCGTGCTGACAGGAGGGGAATGTCGTTGAAGTGGAATGGAAAGATGTATGCTGCATGTGTGAGAAATGCTATGATTTATGGGAGTGAGAAATGGGTAATGAACGTAGAGCAGCAACGAAGGCTGGAAAGGGTCGAAATGTGAATGGTTCGGTAGATGTGTGGAATATCATTGAGAGAGAGGAAGACAAATGATGAATTGTGGAAGATGATGAGAATAGAGCCTGTGATGGATGTTGTAAAGAGAAACAGGTTGAGATGGTTGGGTCATGTGTTGAGGAAGGATGAAAGTGACTGGGTAAGAAGTGATGGAAATGAGTGTAGTCGGAAGTAGAGGACGGGGAAGACCGAGAAAGACTTGGCTGAAGGTGGTGGAAGAAGAAATGCGGGAAAGAGGATTAACACGAGGAGATGCAGAAAATAGGGAAAAGGGGAGAAGATTGTCATGGGGCCGGCAAGGCTAACCCCCACTCTAGCAGGGAAAATGGCCTAAAAATGCTTGTTGTATACAGATCTCATAGTGGATACCAATTACAGAACTCAAAACAATTAACTAAATTAAGATATAAAACGACAAGATTCAAGAACAGCCCAATCTTATCCACATTACGAATGGACCCCAGTGACTGTTAAATTCTGATGTCATGTATCTATTTGAATCAACATGCTATTTATCCGTTTCCTTTGTTTTCATATGCTATTTTTGCTCTCCTCTGCTATATATATTGATTCTGCCCACCGAAGGTTGATGGAGGTTATGTTTTCACCTGTCTGTCTGTTTGTTTGTCTGTTTGTTTGTCTGTTTGTTTGTCTGTTTGTTTGTCTGTTTGTTTGTTACTTGCGAGAATTGAAGATATTTCAAATATAATGGTTTGTCACGTGCATTATTACTTGGCAATTATTTTATTTTTTTTGACAAGTATGTTGATCGCTTCCGTTTGTTTGTGTCTGTCTGTCTGTCTATCCACTCACCTTTAAATCGCCTGCAGGTCACAATTTTAAACCAATCTTTATGAAACTTCACCAAATGGTGGAGCTGGTGGTCCAACAGAATCCTATTCATTTTTGAGCTCAAAAGGTCAAAAGGTTATCATAGGCCAAAGGTCAACTTTTTAAAGTTTCAACAATCCTCAATTTTCTTCCGATTGACTTCAACTTTGAAGAGGATTTACATTTCAGGTCACTGAATTCAACCACCGATTAATTTTGAGGTTAACATAGGCCAAAAGGTCAACATTGGCCAGATTTCTGAATTCCTCAATTTTAATCCAATTAACTTGAAATTTGAAGAGGATTTACATATCAGGTCAAAGAATTCAACCACCTATTATTTTTGAGGTCAATATCGGCCAAAAGGTCAACCTAGGCCAAATTTCAAAAATTGTTTCTAAAATTCTCAATTTTCATCCGATTGACTGAAAATTTGAAGAACATTTGCATATCAGCTTACTGAATTCAAGCACCAATTATCTTTGAGATAAACATAGGTCAAAAGGTCAACATAGGCCAAATTTATAAAATTCTCAATTTTCATCCGATTAAGCTGAAATTTGAAGAGCATTTGCATATCAGGTCATTGAATTCAACCACCTATTCTTTTTCCGGTCAATATCGGTCAAATGGTCAACATAGGTCAAAAGATCAACATAGGTCAAAAGGTCAACATGGGCCAAATTTCTAAACTTGTCAATTTACAACATATTGACTTGAAACTTGAGGAGGATTTGTATATCAGGTCAATTAATTCAACCACCAGTTATTTTTAAGGTCAAAAGGTCAACACAGGCCAAATTTCTAAATTGATAGATAGGGCCAAAAACTATATTATATGTATATATATATATATATATACGTGTAGATATACATGCATAAATACATACATATACACGTATAATTATAAACACAAAACATTGTGGACGAATCATGACAAAACTCGATGGAGTCGGTTCGGTGACAAGAACAAGCAGATTAGATTTTGGTTCAGATCCAGCCCCTAAGTGGGATACAAAACGTAAACTGTTCAGCCTGGCAGAGGTATACGCTCTACCGAATGCCATTCTACTTTGTTCTGTTTTGCCAAGTGTCCCTCTACGAGTGATTTTTCATTCTCTCTGTTTGTTTCTGTCTGTATGTTTACCGCCTGCAGGTCACAATTTTAAACCGATCTTCATGAAACTTCACCACATGGTTGAGTTTGTCATAAGTTAGAAACCTATTGTTTGGTCAACAAAGGTCAACATATGTCCAAGGTCAACTACTAAGGTGGTATGCTAAGGTGGTTCTAAAATCCTCAATTTTCTTCCGATTGACTTGAAATTTGAAGAGGAGTTGCATATTTGTTTATTGCATTTAACCACCAATTATTTTTGAGGTCAACATAGACCGAAGGTCAACATCTTAGGTGGAATTTCTAAAATCCTCAATTTTCATCCCATTGACTTGAAATTTGAAGATAATTTGCATATCAAGTCACTGAATTCAACAAACAAGTATTTTTGATGTAAACACAGGCCAAAAGGTCAACATAGGCCAAGTTTCTAAAATTGTAAATTTTCATCCCATTGACTTGAAATTTGAAGAGGATTTGCCTATTTAGTCATTGAATTAAACAACAAATTATTTTTAAGGACAAATTTGTTTTATTGATTTTGCAAGTATCGTGCTATGCACAGCATCTTTCTTGGTTGTTTGTCTGTTTGTTTGTTTGTGTGCGGGATATCTCAAAGAGTTGTGTTTGGATTTGTATGAAATTTGGTGGACAGGTTGGGTGTGTGACAAGGACTCATTGATTAGATTTCGGTGAAGATCAGAATCCAGATCCAGGCAGAAGTATGCACTCTACCAAGTGCCCTTCTACTTTATTTTTGTATTCCTTGGTTTTATTGTTAAATGAATGATTGTAAAGCTTACCTTAATTCGATGTTTGGCTATGATCGAAGTCGACTTGAAATAAACCTTATATTATCATTATTATTATTATTAATAATAATATTAATATTAAACAGCTGAGTTTCCCTGAAACTCCTTGTGCTGCTGAAGAAGATAATCCTTATATTTTACTTTTGTGTTTGCATTGATCTTACGGGGCAGCTTGTAAATAAATCAGGTGCAGAACAAAGACGGAAGACATCAGTGTACTTGTAGAATGAATTACACGATATCAGTAGATAATGAACAAACACCCAAAGTACAAGGGAATTGAAAGGGGGTTCCCTACATCACGAGTCAGGCAGTTTAGATGGGATTCAAAACATTGAATGCCAAGAGATGGAAGGCCCTTTGAAATGAGTTAAATGATAACTTTTATAGTGGTTAATAAACTGCCTTATAATGAACAAAAGGCGTTACAAGAATTGGGATGATGTGATTGATGGACATTTCGCTTTACACCTTTGAATGGATTACATGTTTTGAGTTTTCAATGATCCAGAATTTTTTAACACCAGAATGAATCTTACCTTTTTTATGGTAGATTTGTAAATCTGTTTCGTCACCCCTGTAATACTACCTGACAATGGTTTCAAACTGCATTCTCTACGTGCAGTGATTAACCTCATCTTACAAGCATTCGGTAAATGAATGGCAATTGATGGTGTTCATCTTGAACTAAGTTTTGTTTTGAGTGATTTTGATTGAGTAGATTGCACTTTTTATAGTTAAAGATCTTTCTCCTTATTGCACCTTGCAAAGTATAGAATAACCCTTGGTTGTACTTTTATGGTTACAAACTTCAACTTTAAACTACTGTACTTGGAACTGTGAAGGTGAAAAGTTTAGTATTCACCAGTGAAGAGACCTAATGGAATGACAATTAATAAATAGTAAATGTGATTATTTGTTGATATTATACACACAAGGTTTTTTTTTTTAATGTTGACATATTACAGAGCCTGTTGTGCCTCATAGTCATGATGGAGGTTTAGGTTTATTATTAACATTATGATGAGATAAACGTTGATGTGGATGTTCCCCTTAGAAGATGAAATTGATGATATCTGATTGGTGTGTAAACTTCGAAGCTGAGATTGTATAATAGTGGACACGTTGCAGGAGTCCTGCTGGGAGAATGATATTTTTGGCAAATGTGACATATTGTGGACTGCCATAGTAACCGAGGCCATGAAATCCTGTTGCACACGATGAAGGGACATAGTTGCCGATGGGAAAACAGGTTTTCCAAGTGAAGGCCAACTCTTTATAGTGTTTATCCTTGAACCATATTTATTGTCAAGGCAAATGCTGGTCGAATCGAGTCCTGGCAACAATGTAGCTAAATGGTTTATTGTCATTTTTGGAAACAGCTTAAAGATGATGCAACAACACAACAAATGACTGTCAAAATAAACTTATGAAAAAGGCATTCGCTAAATTAATGCACAATGTATGGTTGAAAGCGAAGATTTTATTTTTTCAGAATACTGGTAAAAAAAAATAAACAGAAAAAGTCAGTGCTCAGGCAAAGTAAATAATTTATGTGCACATGTATAACAGACGCTGATGTAGCAACATGGCGTGGAGTGAGAAGAAGAACGAAGAACAAGGATGAGAAGAACGAGGTGGAAGAAGATAATAAGAATGAGGAGGAGACGAGAAAGAGCAAGAATGAGGAGGAGAAGAGGAAGAGCAAGAACAAGGAGAAGGATGAGAATGAGGAGGAGGAGGATGAGAAAAAAAGTGGAGGAGAAGAATGAGGAGGAGGAGGAGGAGGAGGAGGAGGAGGAGGAGGAAGAGAAGATAGAAAATTGTAAATAAGCAGTTATAAATGCATGTACATTTGAAAAATAGTTGTGCAGCATTTACGACAACATGATGGATTTACATAAGGACTTCTCTGTTCCCCATGACATTGTGTCATATGTCCTGGGACTCAGCTCGGTAAAAGTGGCTGTATTTAATCTACCAGAAACACTCGCTCGCTCTGGGAGTGCCTTGGGAGATGGAGGTGGGGCAAATTCATTTCATGCCTGCGGCAAGTAATAACCCTCCCCTCCGGCAGGGATCAGTAAACAATGTGCACAGGTGAAAATCGCAAGTCGGCAACCCACTCTCGTGGGGGAGGGGGAGGGAAGGGGTGAGAGAATTCTTTTGTGCCCATGACCTGACCCTGAGTACCCCCAGCAAATATGCAAAATTTGGTGGAGATCGGCCAATCTGTTTGAGTCTCTAAAAGAACAGATATGTTGTATTTTAATATGATTTTATAAATTTATAATTAAGAACCGCATTTTCATTGTGATGTTGACCTACATGTGAAAATAGTTTAGTGCAGCAAATTTGGAGCAAATGTGCAAATGTAGTCTAAGCTCTGGCAAGATGGCATGATACTAGAACAGTCATGCCAGAACATAGGGGGGCAGGTGGACCAGTTGGCATGGGCCTACGATTTTGAGGGGGCCTAATGTTAAACAAGTAAAAGAACAAAAAATTACACACTTACATTGATTCTTGTTTTATTGTTTAATATCAAAATATTATATTATAATCGATTGGCCAGTGGGTGAAAGCAAAATTACTGACCTAGAAGATTTTCACAAACTTTAAAGCTCTAAAATATAACAGGTTGAACAAAATTAAGATGTTTTACTCAATCTTGTTTTTTTGTCATTTCAGATCAGTTTTGTGGGACAATGAATAAATATGAAAGTGGTGCGGCAAAGAGAAAGCATGGCAAATTGCAAGAAGAAGCTGTCAAAAAGTCCAAATCAATTACTGACTTCCTAGTTAGACATCACCATCAATGTGAATCAGAGAATAACCATGCTGATCTTGATAACCAGGCTGTTGGACCAGAACCAGCTACAGATACAGAAGGTAATACTCCCAAAGAAACTGATGATAAACTGAAAAAGTAAACAGTGGAACCACAATTGCCAACTGAAGCTGATGCTGATAATAATGAAAAAGGGTCCGCAGCTGGAAAAGCCTCCACATCACAAATCGACATTGGACATATTGATAAGAGGCAAAGAATTGACACTGAATCATTTCTAAAAGTTCAGGACTTTGAAGTACCAACTGATGTTCCCAAGGATAAGGATAATCACTAATTTCCAACTCGCCTTTTTACAGTAACATTGACGAATGGAGAGAAATATAAACGAGACTGGCTGTGTTGGAGTCAAGCGAAGCAATCACTGTATTGTGCACCTTGTTTTTTGTTTACCAAGGGGGATGTTTCTTCTAATGTGAGTGTGAGTGTATTAACCAGTCATCCAGGATGGAGTATTGAGAAAGGGTGGAGAAAATTAAATGATCGCATTCCAAGTCATGAAAATTCTAACTTACACAAGGAAAACTATATTGCATGGAAAGAAGCAAGTGAGGCAGCAATGAGCGGTGCTTCAACTTCAATTGACAATTATATTGTTGACCAGGTCAAGGCTGAAAGTAATAAATGGAAGAAAATTCTTCATCGCATTCTTCATATCATCCTATTTTTGTCAGAGAGAGGGCTCGCTTTCCGTGGTTCTTCTGAACAAATTGACGATAGCCATAATGGAAAATTTTTGGGTATTGTTGAGATTCTGAGCAAATATGATTCATTATTAGCCGAACAAGTTACAGGTATACAGAATGCACAGGAGAATGAAACACGGCTACAAGTACACTCCCGATCACATAAAATACAAAACGAGTTCATTGAAATCTGTGGATCATTTGTGCAAAAGAGCATTATTGAAGAAGTAAAAGCTGCAAAGTATTTTGAAATTGCTGTTGATGGAATGCCTGATTGATGGAAAGCAAATTGGAAGTTTGCATCTGTAAGACATGTAGAATTGTACAAAGTGAATTGGATGAGAATTAGAAAAAATATTGTTGCAGTTCTGTGAAACCGCCACTCAAGGCAAATGCACCCAACATATAATAATAACTGCCTTCGGCAGTTATTTCATTCGTGTCCATTTCAGATAGCCCTTCCCTTACATCTGGTGGGTTAATGGGACAAAATGCATTGCAAGAGCTTTTAGTTTGGTCTTCAATTCCATTCATCCACTTTCATTTACTTTGCACACACGACCTATCCTTCAAGCAAGCGTGCACGCCACAGACTCAATGGTGACGTTAAAAGACAGCCTCAAGAACATATGCCACAGCGGCCCCGTTCAAAATGCGTGCCGTTCCCCAAACGATGTTTTATTTCAGACTCCTCAGTACTCGAAACACAATGCTACAACCTTCATACGACCACCACAACGCTTTCTGAAAAATCCCCACAATAACCTATGCTCGAGCTCTTCACCACAAATGCCACAGCACTTTCCCTGACCTCACTACAACCGCTATAAAACTCCGCAACCACAGTCAGTACCCCGGACGCTTACCACAGTTCTTTAAGGATGTCAGGAAACAACGGACATGAACCACCATGATGGATGCTTGAGGTCGGAACAGATTGGCACAGCTCTGAGCACAAGGATGCACTGGGTTCCACTCAATGTCATCTGAGTGGCCCTGGCGCTCTGATAAATAGCGACCTACATTCGAAGCCCAGTGCATATTAGTGACCGGAGAGCACGCCCAAAAACCCACAGCCCATGTTAACCTTGGAGCTCCGTCGCATGGCCGGGTTCGGGGGTGAATGAGGCCATTTTCGGCTTTGGAGTCTTGCGGGGTGGGGCTACTTCTCAGGGAAGTGTCTGCGCGCCAATAGGAGCGCTCGGATACACCTACAAAGCATTTTGATCCGACTTTTAGCTCCTCCTTCACCCAGGCTCTACAAAACAGCTGTGAAAGGATCATTGTCAGTCTTCACCAGTCAGTCTTCACCAACATCTTGAGTCAGTCAGTCTCCGTACGAAGTCAGAGAATCTTCTTCAGGGTGTGAGGCGGCTGCTTCCGAGTGCAGAGGGCTGGATGAGGAGGAGGGTCCAGACCTGAACAGCGGTGCGAGGGGAAAGGTGGAGCAAAGCGCTGAGGAAGTGAAAAGCCAGACTGACAATAGACGTAGCAATTCCACATACACTTTCTCACACACCACGTGAAGCTATCATCTCACATGTTCCATCTTTCCCATCTACTGTCTTGTCTGCTGTAGATGCACAAAACTAAAAGAGCAACTACAGATACGCACCTCTTCACTCTCCCTCTTCTGCATCTCATTACACCTCATCACTCACGCACCACAAACACCCCCAGTTTTCTTTCCTCCTCCCCCTCCTAAGCTGTGTGACCACTCCTTGGCTTTTTTCACAAGATCTTGGCTATTCGTTGTTCACCTTGGCGTCTTGGTTTTCTATAGGTTTTCTTGGCATATGGGTTTTCTATTATCATCGCTTTTCCCAAACCTTGTGAATTCTTGGCTTTTTTCATTGGCTCACCTTGGCATTTATGAAAATGAGGAGTGGTCACACTGCTCCTAAGCGACTGGGCTGTGATGGTCTGTCGACTGCGCCAGGTATTCTGGAGATCATGTACACCTCAAACTCTCCCTCATCTCTCTCGCCACTCTAATTTCCTCGCAAGTGTGTCTAATGCCGCCCGTTATGTCCGATTAAAGATAAGATTGTAGAAGTTAATTTTGGTTTAGCTCTGCCCTGTCTTCTCTTTTGTAAATAATTGCATTTCTTTTGCCACACCTCATCAATCCAATTGCTTATTAAAACCTTTTATCATTGTGCCACATGACCATTCCATGCCCTTGCTTTATGAATAAATTCTCGCATTATAAATGTACCCAGCTCATTCTGTCTTTTCCTCCATTGGTCCAACATAGTCCGCGCACAGTTTAGCCGGGAAGTTATACCCCATCAATTTGGCTCTTATTAGCCGGTGCGTACATGGCAGCTCTGCTCGGCTGCACCTGGGAAAGTTCCACACAAGTACGCATCGAGGGCACGTGACCTCCCCCCAGCCTTGGTAAGGTATCACGTGAAGTAGTGTAACCCTGCCAGGATTGGCAGTACCAATCAGCATTCATGGATCGGCGGCAGCATTCATAATTATGTGAGGATCATCAGACAACGATTAATGAACTCTGTATTATTATACGCGTGTTGATAAGGATAACAGATGAAGTTGGTTCCTGGCTGAATGATAATGTTGAGGAAAACTTTAGGGTGCACCGTTTTGGTACAGCATATGAGTATAAAATGGATGCTCTGAAGATGGTTTCCTTTTTGAACTGGGATGCAACACTAAGGCAGAGTATCATAAGGTGTGTAAAATGGCAACGAGACAGTCAGAACAGATAAAGTGTGATAGAATGGCCACTACCATTAGATAGAATAACTCAATATCCATCTGGACTGAGGTTAGAACATATAGAAAGAAAATTAATGGTCACCACAATGTAGTGGATGCTATCAAGGGTCAAGAATATATTACGGGAATGTTTGCTACAAAAGTGGTAAGGTTGTATAATAGTGTGGTTTTTAATAATATAAATATGGTGCAACTTGTGGAAAGGATTCATTGAGCCTCCCCATATAGGATAGGGTTATTGCTGTTGTGGGGTTTGTTTGTACAAGTAGTGCCCCCAATTTTTAATGATACCACAGAGATTCTTAGACCCCCTAGGAGTACACTAAACCACCATTTAGAAATGTTTTTTTTTTTTCCTGAACTCACTCCCAACGCTCCAAATTTCCGAGCTGTATCTCAGAGCCGGCTGGGACTTTCGCAATGGAATTTTGCATCCATAATGTAAATAGAAAGTCGATTATGTGACCTTGACCTAATTTTGAGGTCATGATCCAATTAGACATTTTAACATTTTTCACCATAACTCGACTGAAGTTTGTTCTATCGGAATGAAATTGCCCTCTATAAATAGCCTCTAACACGGCACATTTATGCTTAAATTATATCATGGCACTCTCCTCCAGCGTTATCTCTCGGCTTTTATGTCTCTCTCAAAAGCAGCTGTGTCCTGACGGTGTGTCTCTGCATCAGTTACCTCGCCAACTGTGCCTCTCTAGTTAAGCTTCATTGCCAACAGACCTCAAAATCGCTGTTAGAAGAATGTGGAAGTTGGTTCCACAGGTGGGGAAAAAGAGGAAGTAATGATTGGAGGGGAGCAATGATCCTGGACTTAGGTAGTTTCACCAGAAGGGGGTTGATGGTGAATGGTGTGCACCCTGCAGGAACTTTGGGGGTGGGAGGGGGGAAAGCACAGAAAGAGCAGAGGGTGCAAGACAACAAAGGAAGCGGTACAAGCCAGAGAGACCACCGACCTGTCTGCAATAGTGAAGTGATGGACCCATAGACTAAGATTCAGCATCGGAGAGTCCAATGATCTTAAAGGCTTTGGTTTCCATGGTGTCAAACTGAGCAAGGTGTGAGGCAGGGGCATCAGCCCACAGGGGAGAGCAGTACAGGGGGTCCTTGCGAAATGTCAAAGATATGTTCCAGAAAAGTTGGACTTGTAACAAAACGACAGATAGTGGGGAATTTTTCCCGATACAAATTAGTGTAATTGGAGGGATGCGTTACAACACTTAGTTTACATCCGAAACAACACTACTCAATAAGCCTAGCAATCAAAAAATATCTATGGAACACAAAACATCGAAAATATTACAATAAATTAAACAAATTTTAAAACCCAAACACCTTTTTTTAAAATCTTAACATAACTTTTAATCTCTTATAATGATAATGGTCTTACACCTTGAAAAACTGGCTGGTTGGGCATGCTGGGGCCACAAGAGGCTGGCTGGTGGAAGAGATGAGGAGTAATTGAGTCGGAGGAGGAGGAGACGCAGGGGGGAGGGTCGTCCACTGCCATCTCATCATCTGAAGGCTCTGCTGCAGTTGTTGCAGCAGTTGCAATCTTCTTTTGGAGGCCAGATGATCCCGATTTTTCCGTAAATGGTTCGGGTTCCTTCACAATTCTAAAGAATGCGTCCGTCGTCGTCTGCTTACCCAAGCGCATTTCGGCATCATACATTTCTCTGTAGCATGCCAAGCTGTCGTTGAGGCAGATCAATCTTAAAGGTTGACACGAGTGCTGAAAATCTCAATCTTCTGTTCAGCGAGGTCAAAAACGGAGCAAAGAACCTTGGTCATAAGGCACTTCTCTCATTTTAGCAGCCTGGGGTCGTCGTCGTCATCATCCATACATTCTTCATTGAACACCTGGTTGTCAAACTCGGAAAGATCTTCGTTGGTGAGAGGCGGCTGTGTGTGGGACTCGAGTAGCTTGCTAACATAATCAACTTCCACCTCATCGAAGCCTACCTCTCTTGCAAGCTCCACTAACTCATTGCATCTGGGCACCTCTTCAAAGCCAGTGAAATTATGAATGGTGTTAAAGTACACTCTCCAACAGCTAACGTTCATCAAACAGGAAGCAATTTCCTCCCAAAAGCACTCACGATATTCACAGCATGCATAATGTAAAATCCCTTCTAAAATTCTGTAATGGTATGTTTTCCTTCTCCATTTGTCTCGTGAATGGCCATCCTGAATGTCCTTCACGTTTAAATGCTGCGATTACGCCCTGGTCCATCGGTTGAATCAACGAAGGTGTCCTCGGTGGCATAAACCCAACTTTGTTTGGATGTAAAGATTCCAAGTCCAACTCCTGCATACTGGCATTATCCAACATCCGGACAATCCAGAAATCACGATTGTCCTTTCCACAAAAAATTTTCATTTCTGGTACAAAAGTAGTCTGCAAAACATTCATGAAAAATTTGTCTTGTAATCCAGGCCTTCCTATGAGATTTACAAGTGACAGGAAGACGAGATTTCACACAGTTTTTTGTTGGACGAGGATCTCACCACGGTAGATGAGCAACGGCTTAAGTTTCATGTCACCATTCACAATGCCACCCCAGCGGAGAGTAAACCGATCCTTTGAAGCCTTGAACCCAGAAGCACTTTTTTTCCCTTCACGGAGATGTACTGCATCCTTTAGATGTACTGCAGTCTTAGACTGCATCCTTTTCCAATAAAGACAAGTTTTATCAACATTACATACATGCAGGGGGATCGTAGCCACCTTCTTTGATAATTGCCTTCAACGTGCTGGGAAACACGTCGGCTGCACTTGGCACCTGCATTTTCGCACAACACTTGGATGTTCTTGAATCCATACCGTGACTGAAATTGGTGGAACTATCCACGGCTTGCACTAAATTTTGACTCTTTGGCAGTCTGCAAACTCTCTTTCCCCCTCCTTCTGGATGTCTTCAAAGAAGCTAACAGCCTTCTTCCGTATGAGACCAAGGCTGACTGGGGTCTTCTTTTTGTTGAGGTCATCCAGCAAGGCAGAGAGCCTCCTTTCCATTTTCCCATCACCTCGCTTTGTTGATGAGTTATCTTTATATTAGAGTGCTGAGACATTTCCTCGCCTTTCTTCAAGATCTCATCAGCATTCTTTAAAACAGCTCGAACAATCATCGACAGCAAACCCAAGATAGCGAGCAACATCGGCTGGTCATTTACCATTCTTATGTCGTTTCACCATGTCTGATTTGACATTGTCACACTATTGCGTTGCTGCTTATGTGAAGGTTCATCCTTTTCATTACTAATTTGTTTACCACTCATTATTTAACTATTACCATGGTACACAAAGATAAAAATACATGGTGGCGTCAAGTCCAACAATGCACAGGGCAAAGTGCATTGTGGGGTGAAATGCTGGGAACCTGGTACGCAAAGCATTGTGGGGTGGGATGCCGAGTAACTGGTCTTCTGTCGAATGGATGTTATTGCGGGGAATTGTTGGTTGTTTTGGACGTATTGTGAAAATGTTCCTAGGTAATTTAAGGACGTACATGCGAAACAACGTATAGCGGAGAGACATACAGTGGGGATCCCCTGTACGCCATTAAACTGTGGATGAAAGCCTTGCAGGTGGATCGGAGTTCAGGTGTAAATTACTCAAGAAATGTTACTTTCGATTTGCAACAGTAACAAAATTGAATTTTTCAATGAAACATGGTTTGCTTTTTCATGTACAGGTTTATAATTATGCATAAAGTAATACAGTATGTAATTTGTACTTTGCACAGTAGATGCAAACAGTTTGAGGATCAAACTACTGAATCCAGTTGCTGCCATCAACCATAAATGCCGCCATGGTTCAGAACCTAATTTGACGTGACGTTTCTTCTGCCAACAGCAACATCAGAAGGAAACGAACTGGACTTTGATTGTTGCTGCACAGACACAAGTTAGGAAACATGAGGCATTGAGATTACTGGCAGGTTGAATACTCTCTCAGAGACGGTCTTCCATCGACATGAACTGAAATGGCACGAAGCACATTCATCTCAGAAGGCCAGATTTCCCTTCTGTTGTTGCTGTCCGCAGTTCTCCCGATGCCAATGCATCTTGGCAGAAGAAACCACGTGAAATCAGATTCTGAACCCTGGCGGCGGTTATGCTTAATGACAGCAACTGGATTCATAATGATGTTTGATTCATATTGCATCAACAAAAGAACAATAGGCCATATTACTTTTGCATAATAAAAACCATGTTTCGTTGAAAATTTCAATTTTTTGGTGAACCACAAATAGAAAATAACATTTCTTGAATAATTATATTTCTTACGCGAATACGAGTATTTCTTGAGAAGAAGGTATACTTTTTTGTTCATCAAACAGGCATTCATGATTATTCTATTATCATTAAAATTATCCATCATTATTCACACCACGGCCGAGCGCAAGGTGAGAGTATTGCGATGATCCCTTCTGTGATTGACTGTTTGTTGGCAGAATAACAATGAAAGCACCTAGAATTACCAAATGTGGCACAAAACTTCATATTGTGAAAGTCTTGGATGAGTTCAACTTTGAGAGATAAATATTAAATGAAAGTTAGTCCAGGAATATACAGGGTCTTTCAAAAAGATTGATACAACTTAGACTTCCTGTCATTTCTTTGTTTTTTGACCTATACCATTTTCCATTTCAGGGTTTGGTGGTACTATCGTGGTATATGTTCCCTGGGATTTCGAGCTCCATAGTTCAACTATGCCATTGACAGTGAAGCAGAAGACAAAAGTGGTGGCTCTGTGGTATGAGACTAAATCATATGTAGACACCCGCCGGAGGTTCTGCCGGGAATACGACTTCAGAATATGTGACGGACCCAAAAATTGTGCTATTCAACGTATTGTGAAACATTTTGAGCACAAGAGAACAGTGCACAATCAGAGCAAGGGCAACAGCGGCAGGACAGCATCAGTAACATCGATGTCGTGCGAGATTCTATGGTCCCACCGCCGGCGCTCCCAGGAGCAAGGCATCAAACATCATCAGTCTGGCGTATCCTCACTAAGGAACTGAATCTTTTCCCATACATCATCTCTATTAGGCATAAACTGAGTCAAGATTACATGAGAAGGAGACTTGATATGTGCAATTGGCTCAGTGGCAGGATGGAGCGGTACCCAAACTGGATCAACGTGATCTGGTTCAGTGTTGAAGCCAATTTCCACTTGAACGGTGCAATCAACAACAACAACATATTCTGGGGGGCAGAACCACCTGAGGAGATCGCTGAGAGGTACCTGAAAGGGCCTAAGGTCACATGCTTCTGTGCCTTCAATGCCAGATGGGGAACACTAGGGCCTTACTGGTTTGAGAATGACAACAGCAGGACGGTGATGATCAACGGTGAGCACTACCAGGCTATGCTCCAGAAGTTCCATAATGATCTAGCCTAAAAGGTCACCCCAAACAAGCTCAGCATGACCTGGTTTATGCAGAATGGTGCATCCCCGCATACAGCTGGTGACATCATCACTTTCCTGCGGCAGCTCTCCAGAAACTGCATCATTGCCCTAGGTACCGCTCATGACTGGGCACCCCTTAGCCTAGACTTGAACCCTCTGGACTACTGGTTCTGGGAGGCTGCCAATGGCTCTGTTTATGCCAACCACACTGCCACACTGGATGATCTGAAACAGGAGGTGTCACACCACCTCCAGGCAGTGCCACATGAGACCTTTAGGAAAGTTGGACAGAACTTTGGAGTCGGGATGAATGCCTGTCTGAACCACGGAGGGGCACACATCGAGAACGTCAATTACAAGGATTTTGTGTAAATGCCAATTTCATACCTTGGGCTCTCACCAATTCCAGCAGTGACTTACTGCAATAGCAATCGGTGATAAAAAAAAATACCATGTCATAAGCTTTCAACAAATGTTTGGTTCACGTTCCTGAGATTTCTCTTTCTTTGTAAATAAACATTTAAAGTTGCATCACTCTTTTTGAAACACCCCGTATATTTACTCACACTGTAGAGTAGGTTTGTGCCCTGTGGAAAACAGTCACATGAGTTAGCCAGTCCCACCAGTGCCTTTGAGTGATTATTAGGCTTCCAAGGCAACATGCATGAAGCTTTCCACTCTTGTTGACCCTTGTGCAATTTTCCACCCTGGCACACTCCTTAAACAGTAGCGCATTCAGTTTTTAGCCATCCGTTCCCTTCTGGTCCATTTACCAGTGCTGCAAATCAGCCATTCTCTGTCGATTAGCTCCTTAATGAGCATTACATTCAAAAAGAAAACAAAGGCCTTCAAAATTATTGGAATGTCCTGCGAGGAAGCTGAACCTCTAGGTCTTTTATATTGTGACAGGTGGGTGGTTTGTCTTCCACTGGCTCCTTTCTGATCTTGCATCCTTTGCCCTTTCCATGCTCTGTCCCTCCCCGGTTTCGAGAGGGTGCACATGATCTGCCAGTAACCCCTTTCTACTGAACCTCCCAAAATCCAGACTCCCTGCTCACCCTCCGCTCATATGTTCCTCTCCCCCCCCCCCAGTATCGAAATAAACTTCCTTAATCTCTTCAATCTCATTCTTCCTTCCAGGTCTTCAAGACAGTTGGATTCATAGCTGTTCACCACCATTTCAGGTCCTCCTCCATACAGAAACATGATCTATTTACCCCCATTAACCCCTCCCAAGCCCACCTTCGATTTCCAGTTTCTCCTTCCACTTCTGTGATCCACAAAGGGTAGCAGTTGGAACAGCCTCCGTCGGGTTCTTGCACAATCTAGATTTCACCTGCTTTCTTGCTTGCTCAATGTGCCCCATTCCCATTATTTATCAAATCTGTCACTTTTAGTGCAAGTCACTGTCCATTCGAGCCATGCGATCATCCTCCAGCATAATCAAACTCCCCTGAGAACCGTGCGCACTAAAACCGCCACACGGCCAAATTAAAACACAACTACACCACACCGCAGAATCTCCACGTGTCTGGAACACCTGCGCTCAGCATCTTGGGAGTTTATCTCGGGCAGTCTCTCATTATGTGAACCGACTCATCGCAATATAAAGAAATATATCTATACTAATAAAAGGCAGTGTGTGTGTGTGTGTGTG
>CM068956.1:5405155-5415876 GCA_035128595.1 Eptatretus atami | reverse complement strand
CATGGTAACCATCAGAGCGACCAGACCAATAGTAGGTGTAACCAACCGCCATGATCTCACCCATCCGGTTCCGAACTTCAGAGTGTGCTGCAAACCAGTGTCAAAGCTTGAGCTCAGATATATACAGAGACAGATGATCATCCTCTCTTAGGGATAGGACATTCCAGGCACCACCCGAAGGGACCGCCTCAAGTTAACCCAAGGACACTGCCGTTGCTGGTGGACGACACCTCAGCAACACTCCGGACACACTCTCCCACAATCTGACCAGGAATGTTACCCCGTGGTTCCCTCCTATATCAAAGATTGGGATCCGAAGGCTTTGCCATCTCGTATCTGGTGAGTGCCTGCGAGGGATGAAGCTGCACAGGAGGTACTCCCACGGAGTGGGTTTTCAGATTTTTTTTTATGCTTCTGGAATGTTTTGCAGAATAAAAGGTTTTATGGTGGCCGGAGTGCAAATCCTGCCATCAACCTCCTAATAAGAAGTAACCCAACTGCTGGAGGATGTCCGCAGACACAGTTTGGTGGTAGATATGGATGGCCGTTGGCTCACAAGGAGCTCCTCCACCCTTTGGAAGAAAATGCCAATGGAAAATTGTCAGGTTGGCATGGGAGATGAGAGGGGAAGGCTTCGACGATATGGAGCCCGATGAATTAGAGGAGCTTATCGCATGACATGGCGAGAAGACCATCATCAAGGTTTCCAAGGTGGAGGAGGGCAATAAAGAGGAGGAAGAGGTGATGAGGCCCAACCTGATCGTCAAGTTCCTGGGTGAGGTGCTGCAAGATATGAGGGCAGCAGCTGACAGGTTGCAAGATGCTGATCCAGTGATGGAGTGGTACCTCCGGTTAAAGAGGGGGTTTGGATGATGTTTTGCTGCCATACAGAGCTACACAAAAACTGCAGCACTCACCAACACAGCTCTCGATCACCCATTGTTTTTTTTTCACCCTAGCCCCTTCACCGTCAGCACCCTCACCTGCATCCCCTGTGGTGCATGACTCATCAGCATCTTCACCTGTGTCCTCTTCAGAGGAGTTCACCGAGTTCATTGGATTATAAATCATCACATCAAAAGTTACGTCCTATCTTCCATACAACTTGGAAACAGTACTGTTGTTGTTGTCTTTTATTTGTAAACATTTTTCATGAAACAGTGATCATGTGCATTTGTGTTCATAAAATTTTCCGACGAATCATGAACCGCCAGGAACCTATCCACCTTTTTCCCATTGAAACAGTGCTCCGACATTTGCGGCATTTTTCAGGAATGTATCCCCCGCGAATGTCGGGGTCTTACTGTACTTCATTTCATGCGACAGGAAAATATCCACGCTCTTTTCTGAGTTGGCAGCCAAACCAGGTTCGACTTGGACTCAGCTTGGAAGGGCAACTAGCTGAGTTGGAGAACTCGGTTCAGTTACAGTAATATTTTTTTCATGCAACAAAACAAAGCACAGATTCAAAAGTTTAATTTTTTTTAGAAAGTACCGAACAAGTCTTGGCAGATTTTAAAAGACCAAATAAGAAAACAGACAAAGTTATATTTTGAAAGCAAAAGGATATTATAGTGCCTTAACTGCACAACTAAAATTGACAAGAGTCCAAAAGAGAATTTTTTTAAATACATTGAAAGATTTGAAAATTAACAATGCAAGAAGGCTGATTGCACGAATAGCATAAAAAGTTGAACCTCCATCTCCTTCCCCCTCACCTCGCAGTTTGTGGTTAAATAAATAAAATAAAACAAGTCTGAAGATGACAATGGTTCACGAGCGGTATTCGACATTGTAGATTGTTTCAGGTCAGGATATGAGACAATGGTGTAATGTGATGACAGTAATAAAATGTCAACATGATTGGCTACGAGTGAGGTTTTAGCTGCAAAATGTCCAAAAACCCAGAGTTTCGTCAACAATTTCAAAATTTTACCTTTGCCTAACCTGTTGAAGGTCACAAAACATGTTGTGAACATTCTAAAATAAGGAAACAGGATACATGCTTATGCTTATTGGAGTTAGTTCGTCGAGGAAGGTCGAAACCCGGTTTGATTCCCACAACTTTGAAAATTGACCTTTGTGGCCTTTAAAGGTCAAGGTCAAGGATTATGACCCTGGTGCAAAAACTTCCTCTGGAACATCCAGAACAATGTAATGTCATAGAGGCTATTAGGCATTTCGCACTCCCGACTATCCATACTTTGCATGAAATCAGCGTAAAAACCAACTTGAAGGGCGCCCGGGCAAGGTGTTCGAGGATAGAGCAAAATGGTTTCAGACTTAGGTGGGGAATGACTCAAGAATATGCATAAAAATATTGTCATTCTAGCTCTCAAGGTTGGCGGCTCCGTATGATTTTATGTCAAAATTCGCAATTTCAAGTTTTGACCTTGTGACCTTGACTTTGGACGAAAATGAAAATCAGACAATGATAATTTAGATAATCATTTTGCTATTCAAATACCGAAGAACCATTCCATTCAGTAATTCCCGAGGAGAAGATAGATTTTTAATCCTACTACCCCCTAAAAATGCTATTTTTTCGCTGGCTCCGCCCAATGGGCGTAGCACGCCCTCATCCAGGAAAACACAACTAGACATTGATATCAACACCAACCAAGTTTCATCAAGATCGGATCAAAGTGCACGGATTATGCTCTGGACAGACAGCACACAGACACACAGACACAACGATATAGTGTCACTCTGGCTGCGCTCGTGAACCAATAAAATAAAAATAATATACTGCTTTAACATCCTCAGTCATTCAAGCCCATTCTCCTCCAGGCTTCAAAGCAGCTGCTCACAATATCCCCATCCATACCCATGATCTCTCTTACCCCCAAATGACCCCATTCCCAAGCACTACCTTTTCCAGGTTGTGATTGTTTCCCGCCCCTCCCCTCACCTCTTCGTTTTTGGTTGTCAGTTGTTTGTTCCTTTGTGTTTCATCCCCACTTCCCCTCTCTTGTTGCCACGTTTCATTCAGCTTGCATGCAGCTTGTTCACCCCATATGTCCTTGCCCCTCACCTCGGATTCACCTCATTCCTCTCTGCTGTTTGTGTTCTCCCCCTTTCCATTTTTTCTTCCATCTGCTCTAGCTCTTTCACGAGCCAATCATGTTTACCAAAAAAGCTAATTTAACAAATGAGAAAAAAAGTAGTTTGCTCATCACAATAACGATAGAAAACTGATTTTACATTGCAAAGCTCAACAGCCAGAGGTATCCTTCTTGAAGAGTCAAGATCAGGAGCCGCAGGGAGACAATGGAATGCTAATGTTCCCTGAAAAACACAGCATTAACAACAGGACAGTTATCACGCTACGCCGTTCTAACAGCATTCTCCAGAGCAGCAAAGATGAGTCCAAGACTCCCACGGCAAACGCATTCCTTCCAAAGATATAGTGCAACCGCAATTTGGTAGTTAACTACGTGCGTTGATGCTTTGGAGGTTGCATAACCCGGTGTAAAAGCCAAAGCATTTTCAGCAACCAAAGTGACAAGTGACATACTATCTGTTTTTCTGCCTACTTGTGAGCCTTCACGACAATTTAGCGCACAGCAGAAAGTGAAGCAAAAAGAGAAAACCTCTCCTTGTCACCCGAGCGCATGAGCTTAAAACCTGTTCGGACAACTTCATCATTTCTATTCACAGTTCAGGCCAACATCCCAACTTGCACATCTGCTTGTTTGAAACAGCGCAAAAGAACCAGAAACCGCAGATTTTTGCACAGTCAACGCAACAAGTGTACGCATAACAAACACAGAGAGAACCTGGTGCATAGCATCACGTACACACAGCGAAAACTACTCAGTAGAATTTGAAGAAAGATGTCATTGAAGGAAGAAAATGATAGTTCTCCTGGTGGGGGGGGGAATATTTTATCATCCATCTTGACCATCGTCCCATTTCAGTCAAAAGACATATCACCCCATACAAGCCATCTTGCAACGTGCAGACTTTCTCAAGTTAACGCCTGCAAACTTGATGTTGAACAGACAAGAATAAGACTGCTAAACAGAAATGCCCAAATAAAGAAATATTATTAAAGTTTCCTAACCCAGTATATGGCTGATTAAATCTGTTGTTCGCCGCGATTTTTATTATCAAGAACATTATTCTGGCCACCAATATTTGTGACAATTTAACTCAGGAGACCATTACACCAACAAAACTAACCTCATTGGTTGTTATGCAACAACTTCGAAATCTATTGCTTTGCCTCCAATTAATTCATTCTTTCCCCTTGTCTTTTTCGATGATAGAGCCAAAAAAAAATAATTACAAATCAAAAAAAAATTAAAAAATAAAAAAATAAATTGACAAAAAATTAAAAAAAAATAATATCAAAATTATATATGAAAAATAAAATATAATAAAATATTATTATTAAATAAAAATTATATAATTAAAAACAAAAAAAATGTTAAAAAATTTTATAAAAAATATAAAATAAAAAAATATATAAAAAAATAAAATAAATTAAATAAAAATAAAAAAAATATAATAAATTATAAAAAATAAAATTGAAATAAAAAAAATAATAAAAAAAAATTAAATATAACAAAAATAAAAAATATTAATTAAAATAAAAAAATTAGGATTTAGTTTCCTCACTCTGATTATATTTCATATCCACCCTCGATGTGTTTATTGAATCATTATTGTTGAATTTCCTGTGTTTGTTAAGCCATCCCGGCTATCCTTCCAGGCTGGTGTAATCGCCTGAACACGACAATACTTACCTGATTATGTTTCTATTGTATTTACAGCATCTTGCCTTGTCCTTTTCTTTTATGTTGTTCCCATCAAACCAAACATTCATTAAACAAGTGAAGACACATTGTGTTGATGTGAAACTGAGTGCTACATACCCTCCTCGCACTTGGCTCTGTCTCCCATTTTTCGCAGGATTGCCACCACGGTCTGGCAGTAACCCTCTTGTTGTTTTGCATGCACAAACACACGTAAAAACAAACTACACAAAATGCACAAATGCACAAACAAACGAACAAACAAACACTTGAAATTATTTAAGATAGAGGTGATGATTTGAACACTGTGAGCATGTCACACAAATCACTTCCTTTGCAAACAAGGTGGCATCCCACAGAAACTGAAACCACTAAGTAACACCGACTCAAAATGCACATCCACCCCAAAACAAATACTCCTGGTCCAAAGTTTTTGGAAGAAAGGAAATTGTATTCTTTGCTGCATACTGTTTAAGGCTCAGGCCGAAAAAATTCTCACAAATCCAAAACACTTCAGTTTTTTTTCATTTGATTTCAAAATGTGAAAAACAAAACATTTCTCCAAGTACATCTGACACAGACGCTTATTACCGTCGACCACGAAGGTGAAGGAGTTAAGTTTTCACCCCTCCTTGTCTGTTTGTTGTGTTGGCTGCTGTGACACGATATCTCAAAACGGTGTGGACGCGATCCGATCCGGATGAAATTTTGTGAACAGGTTCGTGTGTTGACAAGGACGAAACCGATAGTTTTGTTGAAGATCTGAATCCAGATCTGGATACGAAAATTATTTAATATTTAAAGTGATACTCACCATTGAGAGGATAGGCCCACAAACGATATCGTACTGTATTGCATGGCTTTTCGAAAACGCATCCATCCGTCCGCTCAATCCCTGCCTGCTTCCACAATTGTCCTTCAGGGGATACCACTAATCAAGCCCAATCTGCAAACAGTATTATGTAGTTGAGTAAGTGAGGCTAGATGAAGCCGTTTCAATTCCATAAAAACAAAACTCTTCCTCCTTCAACATCTTATTCTTCTCACGTATAACAATGGTGAGTTCATTCAATCTCATTTCTCATATCGATTAGAATCAGAAAACACTTGCTATATTCAATACTTTTCTTTCAACATTCTATTTATTCATACAACAGTAATATAACCGCCCCTAAAAACAATGTCTAATTATGACACCGCCTTTCGCTCCAACAGCAACACAGGTGAGAAGAAGGAACAAAAAGGCAGTTGATGTTCCAATAATTTATTCATACGATTATTCATCAGATTGAAGGGCGGCCACAATGGGCCACAACGAGATCCACGCCTTCAGATTAAATAGCTAGATTTACTGACCTTCACAAGAAGGTTGATCAGCCTTCTCAAGTCCCTAATCTATCCCTAACTTAACAGTTGTGGCTCCTCACACCTGTTTATGATTCCTCTGCAATGTCTCCCAAAAACATGGCACACCCACTCAGGAAGTGACATGAATAAGGCCCAATTATGACAGCCAATGGGATGCTGCTATCCTTGCAGAAGCACCCTACCTGCCGGAATCACCTCCACTATGTTCGACATCATCCCTGGTGAAACAGCTTACATGGTTCTGGGTCAGACCAGCAAGGCTAAAACTCAAGCTAATGCATCTTGCACGCACGCATGCACACACCATCCTGGATCATAGTCCTATAACCAGGAACATAAAATATTCTTCTCAACTGGAGAACACGACCATTCATCATCAATCCGTGAACTATTTTCCGCTGTGTCAACTCTGGCCTGTGTTACTACCTCCAAACATTCGACGACAGTAGCTCACGGTGGATAGCTCAAAACATCCCCACAATATAAAATACGATGTCTTCCATAAATGATGATAAGATCAGGAGAGGAATTGCTGTGAACTCATCCAGCAAACTTGATGCAAATTATAATTATTATTTTTAAAAAAAAAATCAATACGTGTGACATTCTTTTTTTTCTTTTTTGTATTACCTTGTCGAGGTCCGTATGAGAGATAACACACAACGCACAGCAAGGGGGTATGAGACAAGAGTGCGGGAGTGGAAGGACAAAACACGGGAACAGAGACATTAGGAGATCTGTGGAAGGAGAGGGATGGGGCGTGGAACATCGGAATACAAGGGACATTACAGGGACTTTCAGGAAGGAAAGCAGGAATTGAAAGAGGTGGTTGGGATGGATTAACGGGGGTAGAAGATCGAGATTTGGATGGGGATGATAATGTAGGTGTGCTGAACAGCCGCTTTTGAAGGCCTGGAGAAGAATGGATGTAACAGAGTGAGTTTATTCCAAAGCGGGAAAAAAGAGGAATGAAAAGTGAAGGTGAGCAGTGATTTGTGATTTTTGGTAGTTTATCAGAAGGGGTTGTTAGCGGACCTGAGCACCATGCGGAAATAGTGGGGACAAAATCGCAGACAGAGCCTTGAAGTGCCTTCAGGAAGTAAGTGAGTGAGAAAGGAGCTTTCAAGTGAGCAAATTCATCATCATCCTCCTTAAATACATATTAGCTCGATGGAAGAGCAAGGTGATGGTGCTAGAAGGACAACATGATGACAGTGATCATCGTGTACCATGCATCATTCAACTGAAGCCATTTCTTTGCTAAACTACAATCCTGGTATGGGGGCGAGACCAGAGAGGAGACGGTAGAAGACAGAAAGACCACCGACCTGCCGGCGTGTGAGAGATGTGAGAGCCCAAAGACTTAGCCTCATCACGGGAGATGCCATACATCCAAAATGCCTTGGTTTCCACAGCGTGCAGCCGAAAAAAAGCGAGAGGCAGGAGCACCAGCCAAGAAGGGGAGAGCAGTACTCCATCCACTGCTGCTGGACGAAAGCTTTTTATGTGGTCAGGAGCTCAGGTGGGCCGAGGAAAGACTTTGCACGATGGAGAATTCCCAGTCGGCGACTGGCTTTGGAGGCCAGGTTGGAAATGTGGCTTTCCCAGAAAGATCATGGCAATAGTGAGACAAGAAGCTTGAAAGAAAAGACTTCTTCCAGAGATTGGTGAGAAAGTAGATGGTGGGGGGGTTCAAACTGCTCCTTTTGGAGAAGAGACAAAGTGCGAGTGTGAGATTTGTCAGGATTGAAAAGACATGTTCCACGTTGTTGGACATTTGGTTTTTATCCAGTCTGGAGTGAGGGAAGAGCTGCTGCTTGCCGGTCGTAGGGATGACAGGTGGTACGGGCAGAGGGTGGGAGTCATCAGCAAAGATGATAAAGAGGATTTTAGTAGAGAGTCGGAGAGATCATTTGACAGAAAACCAGTAAAAGAACAGGACCCAGAACGTCTGCCTTGAGAACTCCAGCCTGGACAGAAGAGGATGAAAGATACAAACTACATTACAAACTCAAACAAAATCCCTCACACACAAATTTACCCGCCTAGTTTGTAATTCAACTCTGTAACAGTAGTTTTCTTCTGAGATGATATCTATGTTAGACCCAGCAAGAGCTGGGCTCTCCTCAAAATAAAAAAAATCAATACGAAGTGTAATTCAATTGCGTGAAGTGTAATTGATGTAATGTCTCGAGCATTGTCGATTCGAGTGCAAAAGGAGCACAATGTAAGGAACTTCATATTGGCCGGCACAAAAGTAGTTGACTTTAGGTTGCTTCGTTTGATATTAAAAACTGATACAGCAACAGGAAGAAGTGGACGAATGTACAGGGTGAGGTGGAGATGGGTTAACAGTGGCCAAAGCAAGAACTGTAGTACGAGACCTTTGGCCAAGGGACAGCCATGTTAACTCCTGGCTAGTTTAGGTGGTAACTGGGATGGGCCGAAGGAAAGCTATTCCTTGAATACAGCTTTACCTCCTCTTGGCTTAATGAAGGGTGATCGTACAGAGGAAAAAAATAAAATAAAAAGGCTAAGTTAATCATAGTGGGACCAGTGGGGCACAGTGATCAACGGCAATGTAATTAATTAACAGTAAAAGAGGAATGAGCAGTGGGAGGAAACAGTAACCTGCGAGCAAGAAGATTGGCTAAGGTAAAGATCATTGTTGGGCGGGGATGTATCACAAAGCACAAGATAGTGGTGTACCTCAAACTGGAAAACTGGAGAGTTAGAGCACTGAGAGAGAGAAGCTAAACTGAAGAAGATGCTTAAAATAAATAAATAAAAAAACACCACTGACATGTCCGTGCTTTGGCAGAGCTTTGAGCTTCAGCCTCACAGTGGGAGATAACAATCACGTTAAGAGACAAGGATAAATAAGAGTTGAGTGTGCAGGCAGTCTGGATTTAGAAGCCGGATGAGAAAGCGGATTAATGGAAAAATGTGGGCATCCTAGAGTTGCCGAAGACGGTCTGAAGACCGAGAGGCAAGAGGGGTGCCACATCAGAAAATCGACGATAGAAAAACCGACGAGACCATTGACTTGATGGTGAGTCCAAGAAGTCAAGACCACTGCACCTCTACAGTGTATGACCGAGGAAAATAGATAGGTGAAGTCAATTTGAAGACCATTCCAGAACGATATGGTTGGACAGATTTCCCAGGATTGAAGGACGTGTTCCATTGCCAGACAAGTGTCGAGTCATTACAGATGAGCAGAGAGACGCAGCTGCGTTCTGCAAGCCAGTGACACTAAAAACATAATGCATTTATACGCTGTGAGAGTGTCCAAAGAGATGAAAAAAAAATCATCCAAGGTGAACCCTGAATATGATTGTTGGGTTGGGGGTTGGTGGAGGGGAAGGAGGAACATAATGTTTCGGCACTTCCATTTTTGAGTGCTCTATCCATTGCTTAAGGTGTGAAAGACTGATAGAATGACTGATACTACAGTGCAAAAAATAAAAAATCACACACAATGATGCTACAACTGCACAAATCAACTGTTCGATACTGGACAAAATTAATGTTGAGATTAGAACACCCTCCCTCTCCCCGACAATAACGAGGAACATCGAAGAGTGAGGTGACAGAGGGGCAGAGCAACAAGCAAGAAAATTACCAAACAGGAGAGAGGAAAGAGTCCGTACAGCCGCTCCAGAAAGTATTCAACCCCTCGACTTTTGTCACATTTTGTTGTCACATCAAACCCCTGAATTTAAAATGGATTAAATTTAAATTTCTTGTCATTACGTGTGTAAATTAAGATATTCTCCTTTAATTTTAATCAACTTGTAAAAAATTTCTGAAAACACGTGTTCACTTTGTCATTTGGGGAATTTGTCGATCGAACAGCAAAAATTTAATTTAAAATCATTTTAAATTCAGGCTGTAAAACTCCACAAAATGTGACAAAGTAGAGGGTTTGAATACTCTGAAGGTGCTGTAGCTGACTGATGGAAGGCCGCCAGAAACACGTCTCGAAGAGAGAGACCATGCAGCACAGTAAAAAGTAACCATGAAAGTACTCAATGACATGTTCAAAAGCATGCATATCATAATAAAAAAAAACACACAAAAAAAAAATAAAAAAAAAAAAAAAAAAAAAAAAAAAAAAAAAAAAAAAAAACTGTTAAACAAATAATACAGAAACACCTACCTCACCGCATTGAATTGGTTTCACCAGCGCTGAGAAGATAGCCTCTGATAATAGAAGGAACTAGAGCCAGAAACCTTGCTTTCAAGGAGAAGTTCATCATCATCCTCTAATACAATATCTAGCTCGATGGAAGAGCTGGTGATGGTGGGTAAACAAAAAGAATGACAACGTGATACAGTGATCATCGTGTACCACGCATCGTTCAACTGAAAGTTTCTTGCTAAGACTACAATCCTGTATGGTCACACTCTTTGTACGATACTCGACTGAGTGTGCTGGAACTGGAATTTGTTCAGGATGCAGAAGATAGCTCGCTTCTTCTCTGAAGGAATTCGTGGATCTTTCATGTCCACCAAACTAATGCTGACTGATGGACCCCCAGTTTAACGTCCATCGAAGGGACGGCACAACAAGATGCATCTCTCTCTTTG
>CM068956.1:5381339-5395405 GCA_035128595.1 Eptatretus atami | reverse complement strand
ATCTAGCTCGATGGAAGAGCAAGGTGATGGTGGCTAGAAGGACAACATGATGACAGTGATCATCGTGTACCATGCATCGATTCAACTGAAGCAGTTTCTTGGCTAAGACTACAATCCTGGATGGGGGCGAGACCAGAGAGGAGACGGTAGAAGACAGAAAGACCACCGACCTGCCTGCGGTGAGAGAGTGAGAGCCCAAAGACTCAGCCTCATCACGGGAGATGCCAACGATCCAAAATGCCTTGGTTTCCACAGCGTGCAGCCGAGAAAAGCGAGAGGCAGGAGCACCAGCCCAGAGGGGAGAGCAGTACTCCATCACGCTGCGGACGAAAGCTTTGTATGTGGTCAGGAGCTCAGGTGGGCCGAGGAAAGACTTTGCACGATGGAGAATTCCCAGTCGGCGACTGGCTTTGGAGGCCAGGTTGGAAATGTGGCTTTCCCAGGAAAGATCATGGCAGATAGTGAGACACAGACACTTGAAAGAAAGGACTTCTTCCAGAGGATTGGTGAGAAAGTAGATGGGGGGGGGGTTCCAAACTGTCCTTTTGGAGAGACAAAGTGAGAGTGTGAGATTTGTCAGGATTGAAAGACATGTTCCACGTGTTGGACCAGTTTGTGGTTTTTATCCAGATCTGGAGTGAGTGAAGAAGCTGCTGCTTGCCGGTCTGAGGGATGACAGGTGGTACGGCAGAGGGTGGAGTCATCAGCAAAGAGATAAAGAGGATTTTGTAGAGAGTCGGAGAGATCATTGACGAAAACCAGTAAAAGAACAGGACCCAGAACGCTGCCTTGGAGGAACTCCAGCCTGGACAGGAAGAGGGGATGAAAGATACAAACTACATACAAACTCAACAAATCCCATCACACACAATATTTAGCCGCCTAGTTTGTAATTCAACTCTGTAACAGTAAGTTTTCTTCTGAGATGATTATTATCTATGTTAGACCCAGCAAGAGCTGGGCTCTCTCAAAAATAAAAAAAATCAATACGAAGTGTAATTCAATTGCGTGAAGTGTAATTTGATGTAATGGTCTCGAGCATTGGTCGATTCGAGTGCAAAGGAAGCACAATGTAAGGAACTTCATATTGGCTGGCACAAAAGTAGTTGACTTTAGGTTGCTTCGTTTGATATTAAAAACTGATACAGCAACAGGAAGAATGTGGACGAATGTACAGGGGTTGAGGTGGAGATGGTTAACAGTGGCCAAAGCAAGAACTGTGGTACGAGACCTTTGGCCAAGGGGACAGCCATGTCAACTCCTGGCTAGTTTAGGTGGCTAACTGGGATGGGCCGAAGGAAAGCTATTCCTTGAATACAGCTTTACCTCCTCTTGGCTTATGGAAGGGTGATGTGACAGAGGAAAAAAATAAAATAAAAAAGGCTAATGTAATCATAGTGGGACAGTGGGGGCACAGGTGGATTCAACGGCAATGTAATTAATTAACAGTAAAAGAGGAATGAGCAGGGGAGGAAACAGTAACCTGCGAGCAAGAAGATTGGCTAAGGTAAAGATCATTGGTTGGGCGGGGATGTATCACAAAGCACAAGATAGTGGTGTACCTCAAACTGGAAAAACTGGGAGAGTTAGAGCACTGAGAGAGAAGCTAAACTGAAGAAGAGTGCTTAAAATAAATAAATAAATAAACACCACTGACATGTCCGTGCTTTGGCAGAGGCTTTGAGCTTCAGCCTCAGTGGGAGATGACAATCACGTTAAGAGGGACAAGATAAATAAGAGTTGAGGTGTGCAGGCAGTCTGGATTTTAGAAGCCGGATGAGGAAGGGATTACTGGAAAAATGTGGGCATCCTAGAGTTGCCGAAGAGGGTCTGAGGACCGAGAGGCAAGAGGGTGCCACATCAGAAAATCGACGATAGAAAAACCGAGAGACCATTGACTTGATGGTGAGTCCAAGAAGTTCAAGACACTGCACCTCTTACAGTGTATGACCGAGGAAATAGATAGGTGGATCAATTTGAAGACCATTCCAGAACGATAGGGTTGGACAGATTTCCCAGGATTGAAGGACGTGTTCCATTTGCCAGACAAGTGTCGAGTCATTTACAGATGAGCAGAGAGACGCAGCTGCTGTCTGCCAAGCAGTGACACTAAAAACATAATGCCATTTATACGCTGTGAGAGTGGTCCAAAGAGATGAAAAAAAAATCACAAGGTGACACCCTGGAATATGATTGTTGGGTTGGGGGTTGGGTGGAGGGGGAAGGAGGAACATAATGGTTTCGGCACTTCCATTTTGAGTGCTCTATCCATTGCTTAAGGTGTGAAAGACTGATAGAATGACTGATACTTACAGTGCAAAAAATAAAAAATCACACACAATGATGCTACAACTGCACAAATCAACTGTTCGATACTGGATAATAATTAATGTTGGAATTAGAACACCCTCCCCTTCTCCCGCACAATAACGAGGAACATCGAAGAGTGAGGTGACAGAGGGGAGAGCAACAAGCAAGAAAATTACCAAACAGGAGAAGAGGAAAGAGTCACGTACAGCGCCTCCAGAAAGTATTCAAACCCCTCGACTTTTGTCACATTTTGTTGTCACATCAAACCCCTGAATTTAAAATGGATTAAATTTAAATTTCTTGTCACTTACGTGTGTAAATTAGATATTTCTGCCTTTAATTTTTAATCAACTTGTAAAAATTTCTGAAAACACGTTTTCACTTTGTCATTTTGGGGAATTTGTCGATCGAAAGCAAAAAATTTAAATTTAAAATCATTTTAAATTCAGGCTGTAACTCCACAAAATGTGACAAAAGTTGAGGGGTTTGAATACTTTCTGAAGGTGCTGTATCTGACTGATGGAGGCCTGCCAGAGAACACGGTCTGAGAGAAGAGGACATGAGCACAGTCAAAAAGTAACCATGAAAGTACTCAATGACATGTTCAAAAGCATGCATTATCAATCAATAAAAACTGTTAAACAAGATAATTACAGAACACCTACCTCAGCCATTGAATGTGGTTTCTCAGAGCTGAGAAGATAGCCTCTGATAATGAAGGAACTAGAGCCAGAACCCTTGCTTTCAAGTGAGCAAGTTCATCATCATCCTCCTTAAATACAATATCTAGCTCGATGGAAGAGCAAGGTGATGGTGGGTAGAATGACAACGTGATGACAGTGATCATCGTGTACCACGCATCGGTTCAACTGAAGCAGTTTCTTGGCTAAGACTACAATCCTGGATGGGTCACCACTCCTTTGTACGATACTCGACTGAGTGTGCTGGAACTTGGAATTTGTTCAGGATGCCAGAGATAGCTCGCTTCTTCTTTCTGAAGGATATCGTGGGATCTTTCATGTCCACCAACTAATGCTGACGGATGGGACCCCCAGTTTAACGTCCATCGAAGGGACGGCACACAAGATGCATCACCCTGCTTGCAAAACACGAGGATGAGTTTAAAGCGAGGCCTAGATTTAAACCTCGGCTCGATAGCTCAGAGGTGAGTGTGAATACTACCTCGGCTATCATGCTCGCCCTTGATGGAGTTACCAAAAATGTTATCAACTCTCAGGTATAATTTTCCAAACCTTGCCAACAACTGGTAAATGCAAGAACATGCAAATTATAAAGAGATGGCTTGATAGATAAAAGATCAGAACTGTCAAAGCCTTCAAGAATGTTTGAAGACATACAAGTTTTTCCAAAGAAACACAGGCACAGAAACTGAGCAAATGGAAAGCTTGATCATCGACTCAAACAGGCGTTCAAAAAGTTTTTAAAACCATTTAAAACGTCTGATATACCCCCAACCCACACCCAGAAATCAAATAAATTAGCTCAGATATTCAGTACTTGATAAAAAAAATAAAGGCCTGAAAAGAATCCAATGGAAGAGCAATTCAACATGGCATGTTACTGTTTTTGGTTTGTTCGTTTCTTCGCAGAAAACCTGAAAATAAATAAATAAACAAATAAATAAATGTTGGTACCCTCAGCATGTTGCACGATTTTACCAATAGATCATCGTCACACACGTGTAGATAATAACCTATCGGAACAAGATAATTCACTTAGGGGGGAAGGGGGTTGCACCCAAGTTATTCGCATTTTAAGGGAAATTGTCGACGATTCCAAGAGGGAAGGTTAGACAAAAAGGATCAAATTATATTAAACATTTACCGTGATGATGCAAAAATTGAGATCAACTCTGCCAAGATTTTGTACAATATAAAAATGGAGGAAAAGTTACACGTTCAGCTTCAACAAGTAGCAATGATGAGAAACATCCCTGGCACCACCAACCCCCCCCCTCCCCCCCACACCCCACCCCACCCCTCTTTTGTGTCAATGAAGGTTTAAAACAGGTAGAGCAAGTAAATCATTAATGTCAAACGAGGCAAAGTTCATTTTGATTGCACCCATGTCTTACCAAATCAAGCTTTCGACTTTAAAAAAAAAACAATCTTATATCTGACGAAAGCAGAAACACCTTCAAAAGAAATGCAAATAACTTGGGTATTAATTTTTCCTGGTACAACTGCTTGGGTTTGAATGACGACCCAGCTATAAACTTCGATCCTGATGTTTTCCAGGCAGGGCAATTCATCAATGGGTGTGTCGTCCCTCGGGTGGACATCAAAACCAGGTGCCGAACTGCTAACATTAGTCGGTGGACTTTGAAAATCCCACAGTATCCTTCGTGAGGATCGGCGAACCATCGCCAACACCCTGGCTGTCTATATCCCTGCACTCTCAGTTGCGCATACTGCGTCGGAGTGACGACTCATCTGGAACTTCAACCCCTAGCCAATGAAACTTCCTTGGCAGTCTTGTACAAGGAGGATAAGCAAATTAATCGAAACATTAGTATTAAACTAAACTCGTTAATCGGTGTGAGATCAGTTGCCTCACAGTTACCCCCACCAAGAGCTGTCAGGATCACTTGTCCAATATAGCTCCACAGCTTTCCCTCCACCCCAATGTATTTTAATGTACTGGGAATGATCACTTTCAGTCAGGGTTACATTCCTGGAAAATATGACTTCAACCGATACGATGTTAAATGATCAGCTATTTATCGTGAGAATTAACTAAAATACAAGAGATATATTTCAGCACTCCAATACTCCATATGTAAATTCTTAATAAATCACAAATGATACAATTGAATAAGGAAGAATACAAATAGAGGAAAGTAAGTACAAGATGTATTTACACACAAATTTTTTTAATGTTTTTGTACAACTTGTTGAGGCTCGTATGAGAGATAACAAACAACGCACAGCAAGGGGGGCATGAGACATGAGGGGCAGGAGAGGGAAGGACAAAACAGTGGGGAACAGAGACATGAGGAGATCTGTGGAAGGGAGAGAGATGGAGTATACAAGATGGACATTACAGGGACTTTCAGGAAGAAAAGTAGGGAATTTGAAGGAGGTGGGTTTGGGGTGGATTAACGGGGGTAGAAAAGATCGAGGATTTGGGGAGGCCAGGTTGGAAATGTGGCTTTCCCAGGAAAGATCATGGCAGATAGTGAGACACAGACACTTGAAAGAAAGGACTTCTTCCAGAGGATTGGTGAGAAAGTAGATGGGGGGGGGGTTCCAAACTGTCCTTTTGGAGAGACAAAGTGAGAGTGTGAGATTTGTCAGGATTGAAGACATGTTCCACGTGTTGGACCAGTTTGTGGTTTTTATCCAGATCTGGAGTGAGTGAAGAAGCTGCTGCTTGCCGGTCTGAGGGATGACAGGTGTACGGCAGAGGGTGGATCATCAGCAAAGAGATAAAGAGGATTTTGTAGAGAGTCGGAGAGATCATTTACGAAAACCAGTAAAAGAACAGGACCCAGAACGCTGCCTTGGAGGAACTCCAGCCTGGACAGGAAGAGGGGATGAAAGATACAAACTACATACAAACTCAACAAATCCCATCACACACAATATTTAGCCGCCTAGTTTGTAATTCAACTCTGTAACAGTAAGTTTTCTTCTGAGATGATTATTATCTATGTTAGACCCAGCAAGAGCTGGGTCTCTCAAAAATAAAAAAAATCAATACGAAGTGTAATTCAATTGCGTGAAGTGTAATTTGATGTAATGGTCTCGAGCATGTCGTTCGAGTGCACAATGTAAGGAACTTCATATTGGCTGGCACAAAAGTAGTTGACTTTAGGTTGCTTCGTTTGATATTAAAAACTGATACAGCAACAGGAAGAATGTGGACGAATGTACAGGGTTGAGGTGGAGATGTTAACAGTGCCAAAGCAAGAACTGTGGTACGAGACCTTTGGCCAAGGGACAGCCATGTCAACTCCTGGCTAGTTTAGGTGGCTAACTGGGATGGGCCGAAGGAAAGCTATTCCTTGAATACAGCTTTACCTCTTGGCTTATGGAAGGGTGAGTGACAGAGGAAAAAAATAAAATAAAAAAGGCTAATGTAATCATAGTGGGACAGTGGGGGCACAGGTGGATTCAACGGCAATGTAATTAATTAACAGTAAAAGAGGAATGAGCAGGGGAGGAAACAGTAACCTGCGAGCAAGAAGATTGGCTAGGTAAAGATCATTGGTTGGGTGGGGATGTATCACAAAGCACAAGATAGTGGTGTACCTCAAACTGGAAAAACTGGGAGAGTTAGAGCACTGAGAGAGAAGCTAAACTGAAGAAGAGTGCTTAAAATAATAAATAATAAATAAATAAACAAAAACACCACTGACATGTCCGTGCTTTGGCAGAGGCTTTGAGCTTCAGCCTCAGTGGGAGATGACAATCACGTTAAGAGAGTGGACAAGATAAATAAGAGTTGAGGTGTGCAGGCAGTCTGGATTTTAGAAGCCGGTGAGGAAGGATTACTGGAAAAATGTGGGCATCCTAGAGTTGCCGAAGGGTCTGAGGACCGAGAGGGAAGAGGGTGCCACATCAGAAAATCGACGATAGAAAAACCGAGAGACCATTGACTGATGGTGAGCCAAGAAGTTCAAGACACTGCACCTCTTACAGTGTATGACCGAGGAAATAGATAGGTGGATCAATTTGAAGACCATTCCAGAACGATAGGGTTGGACAGATTTCCCAGGATTGAAGGACGTGTTCCATTTGCCAGGCAAGTGTCGAGTCATTTACAGATGAGCAGAGAGACGCAGCTGCTGTCTGCCAAGCAGTGACACTAAAAACATAATGCCATTTATACGCTGTGAGAGTGGTCCAAAGAGATGAAAAAAAAATCACAAGGTGACACCCTGGAATATGATTGTTGGGTTGGGGGTTGGGTGGAGGGGAAGGAGGAACATAATGGTTTCGGCACTTCCATTTTGAGTACTCTATCCATTGCTTAAGGTGTGAAAGACTGATAGAATGACTGATACTTACAGTGCAAAAAATAAAAAATCACACACAATGATGCTACAACTGCACAAATCAACTGTTCGATACTGGATAATAATTAATGTTGGAATTAGAACACCCTCCCCTTCTCCCGCACAATAACGAGGAACATCGAAGAGTGAGGTGACAGAGGGGAGAGCAACAAGCAAGAAAATTACCAAACAGGAGAAGAGGAAAGAGTCACGTACAGCGCCTCCAGAAAGTATTCAAACCCCTCGACTTTTGTCACATTTTGTTGTCACATCAAACCCCTGAATTTAAAATGGATTAAATTTAAATTTCTTGTCACTTACGGTGTATATAGATATTTCTGCCTTTAATTTTTAATCAACTTGTAAAATTTCTGAAAACACGTTTTCACTTTGTCATTTTGTGGGAATTTGTCGATCGAAAGCAAAAAAATTAATTTAAAAACATTTTAAATTCAGGCTGTAACTCAACAAAATGTGACAAAAGTTGAGGGTTTGAATACTTTCTGAAGGTGCTGTATCTGACTGATGGAGGCCTGCCAGAGAAACGGTCTGAGAGAGAGGACATGAGCACAGTCAAAAGTAACCATGAAAGTACTCAATGACATGTTCAAAGCAGCATTATATTATCAATCAATAAAAACTGTTAAACAAATAATATACAGAGAGACCGGAGAGGAGACGGTGGAAGACAGAACGACCACCAACCTGCCTGCAGTGAGAGAGTGAGACGCCCAAAGACTCAGCCTCATCGCTGGAGATGCCAACGATCCGAAATGCCTTGGTTGCCACGACGTAAAGCCGAGAAAGGTGGGAGGCAGGAGCACCAGCCGAGAGGGGAGAGCAGTACTCCATCAGGATGCGGACGAAATCGTTGCATGTTGTCAGGAGCTCAGGTGGGCCGAGGAAGGACTTTGCACGACGGAGGATTCCCAGTCGACGACTGGCTTTGAGGCCAGGTTGGAAATGTGGCTTTCCCAGGAAAGATCATGGCAGATAGTGAGACCCAGAAGCTTGAAAGAAAGGACTTCTTCCAGTGGATGCTGGGAAAATTATGGGGGGGGGGTTGCCAAACGTCCTTTCAGAGAGACATAGTGACAGTGTGAGATTTTTCCAGATTGAAAACATGTTCCACGTGTTGGACCAGTTTGTGATTTACCCAGTCTGCAGTGAGCGAAGAAGCTGCTGCTTGCGCGGTCTGAGGAATGACAGATGGTATGCAGAGGGTGGAGTCATCAGCAAAGAGATAAAGAGGATTTCCAGAGAGTCAGAGAGATCATTGATGAAAACCAGAAAAAGAACAGGGCCCAGAACGCTCTCTTGAGGAACTCCAGCCTGGACAGGAAGAGGGGATGAAAGAACTCCATTTAGGGCCACACGTTGACTACGACAGGAGAGAATGTCTGCGAGCCATGATGGAGATGGCCTTGGATACCATAGGAAGAGAGTTTGGTGAGCAGGGCAGGTGCCAGACAGTGCCAAAAGCACGCGATATGGCTCTGATTTCATGTCCGGCATTGAGGACCTCCATCCATTGTGGGAGAGCAGAAGCAGCATATCCAGGGTCGAGTGACCTGGTCTGAAACCAAATTGATGATCGGAAATCAGGCCATTGGCGGAGGAGGATTTTTTAATGTCGGAAGCGATGATGGATTCCATAACCTTGCTGATGATTGGGAGAAGGCTGATTGGTCTGTCATTGCAGGGGTCTGTTTTTGCACCTTTTTTGTGCAGGGCAGTAATGTTTGCCGATTTCCAAGCAGATGGCAGATGACCTTGAGCAAATGAGAGGGTGAAAAGAAATAAACACTGAATAACACAAAAAAAAATGAGATACATTGTGGGTATTTACAGTTTCAGAGGTACACAGGTACAGCACCAATGGACAGTCAGGGTGACATCACACACCAGAGTGTATATATAACAATAAGATGGAAACATCTGGGTAAATAAGGGATACCAATCAACGGCTTCCACACAGGTGTGGCCCATGTGTTAAAGCAAGCTTGGAGTCATGTATAAAAATGCTGCACAGACCTGGTTGCCTATAATTATGGCCAAGATGGCTGCAAGAGGAGACCCCCCCCCTCCCCAGAGCATGTGTGGTTGCCCAATCATTTGAGGAGCATGACACTGTTGTTATCCGTATGTCATGGTCTTCACAGTCACCAGATATGAACTCAATCGAGCATCGATTGGATATTCTGGAACAATGCCGGAGACAGCGTTTTCCACCTCCATCAAACAGGTGCGAGTTGATTGACTTTCTCGTGGAAGAATGGTGTTGCATCCCTAGCACAGAATTCCAGACGCTGGTGGACTCCACGCCACGGTGCGTAAAAGCCATACTGGCCAATATGGTGGCCCAACGCCACATTAAATGGCATTACATTGGCGTTTCCATCTTTTTTGTCCACTACCTGTATATTGGGCAAAAGCTCGGAGGCATAAAAACTTGAGATAGATGACGTAAAAGACGTGGAATTTCGAACCGAGACGTGAACTAGTAAATAAATAAATTTTGTTTTCCGAGTTCCTGTGCATAAAATGAACATAAAATTTATTTGACATTCAAATGATATTGATTACAAGTTTGGAGAAAGTGTGTTTAAAACATCTACAACTTATTAAAGCTCATTAATCCATCTTTTGGTATCACCACCTTTTTCAAAATGTGATTTCTAACTGTAAATTCTAACAATATCACAAACTTTTAATACAAGTTTCCTTCGGTTAATCTCTTTCATATGGTACTTGTGTAAATGTTTGAAGGTTTTGATTTGACAAAGGAATTGACTGTATTGTTGTAATCACCCACAATTCCTTGAATAATAGAAACCAATTTCTGATATCCCAATTAATTTTTATTTGTTTACAAACATTCACACTGTGAGAAACTTCATTCATGCCAAAACAGATTGTAGGATTAAGTTACATTTTGTGTCCAAGGCAAAAAATAAATAAATAAACCAAACTAGAAAGGCACTCTTCGACGTCGCGACATCCACAGATATGCCTCTGCCCACATTATTACATCATAATACATACTTGTACTAAGTTTGATTTAAATCCCTTCAGCTGTTTTCAAATATCACATTTTTACCTGACATGACCGTTGACCTCTTGACTCCATAATCTAATCAGTTTATGTATACATCATTATACATACTTGTACCAAGTTTGATTTGGATCCCTTCAGCCGTTCTTTAAGTTATCGCAGTAATGAAAACTTATCACGCACTCCGACCTTTGACCTCTTGATGCCGCCATCTAATCAGTTCATCTTTGCATCATACCGTATACCGATACCAAATTTGGTCAAAATCCCATCACCGGTTCATATAAGCTAGAGCAGAAACATAACTTTTTCCGAACATGACCTCTGACCTTTTGACCCAATTATTGAATCAGTTCATCTTTTTACCAAGTTTGACTTCGATCCATTCAGCCATTCTTAAGTTATCACGGAAACGAAAACCTATCACGGACGGACGGACGGATAGCCGGATGGACAACCTGAAAACATAATGTCTCTGGCGACTTCGGCAGCTGAGGCATAAACATAATATAATAGCAAGGAGCAAGAGGTAAAAGGAAAGAAATCAAATTCACTATTCACACAAAAACTACCCCGAACCAGTCCTGGCAGTTTATAATCATGGCATTACGTTGGCGTATATAAAAATAGTAATTAATTTTTTTTTTAAACCCTTCCAACTCAGTATAAAGATCAATTTTGAAGTTTTGTTTTTTTAATCCCAACTAACACAATTTTTTGCACATTTGTTGTTTGTCACTAATAACAGCAGCAAAATTATCCTCCAACCATACTGTCATCAATACAAGAAGGATATTTCAGATCTAAACCACAGGAAATCAAAGAAAGCTCATCTCAGAATAACGTTCTTGTGCCCATCAAAAGGTATCACAGAGCATGATACAAGTCTACTTACTGCATTACACATATTCCACCATCTTTTAGCAATGAGGAGGAGGAGGAGGAGGAGATTGGGACCATACTCTGTGCAGAGCGTTGGTGCTGCCTAAGCAATCTCCTTGGCTATTGGGCACAATCCTGGACGGGTCACCACTCCGACGCAGAATACCAGCAAGCTGGCACACATTTTGCCAACCTCGGAAGGATGACAGACAGAATCAACCCCACATGGTATTAATTCAACAGCTGAGTGGGATTTGAACTCAGGACCCAAGGATCCCAAGCCCACCACCACAACCATTAAGCAAACACCAGGTATGTTTGGTAAGGCTACAAAATAAAAAGCTTTTCTTCATCTGAAACTTACACATCAGTACCAAATTAAAGCCATTATAACTATTTAATAGAGCCCATAAAACACAAGCTGCTTTCAAACGAGCAAAACGATCACGTACAGTACACTCATAAGACGTGAACTCTTCACAATAGAGGGTGCAAGTTCTTTTTGGAAGGATTATCAACAGATGAAGCAGAGCTCATCAGAACAGAACTCAAATTTCCACAATTAGTGTCAACCGTGAAGCACTAAATGTGCTTTTTTTGTTGTTGTTCGCTTTCATTCATATGCGACAAGTGGGTACTGTGCAAAACTGCTGAGTTTGAGTTGTACAACTACGACAACAGGGATGTTCGTTCCGATGCAGCACATGGCTGCAGGTAGCATCATTTGCTGGGAATGCAGCTGTGCCAATGCTGTACCCCCCTCCCCTGCACACACACACCCCTCTTCCCCATCCTCCTTAGGATAGAGCAGGTATTTGGAATCTGTTCAGCATTCCAGCGATAACGCTTACTCTTCACGAAGGATACAGCGGGATCTTTAACGTCCACCAACTAATGCTGGCAGACTGGACGCCCATCGATCCGAGGGACGACACACACATTGATGAATCATCCTGCCCACAAAACACCAAGATGGAGTTTAAAGTTAGTCCAATATCCAAACCCAGGCTAAACGGCTTCGAGGGTGAGTGTGCGTTCCTCAAAGCTATCCCGTCAGCCCACAACAGCGATGACAGATGAGGAATGAGGCTGCTGCTCAGTAACAATTATTCAGCGAGCAAAGTGCCCTGTGCATCTTGCGTCATAAAATTAATAAATACGTATGGAGCTTAAAATGCAGGAAAAAAAAAAAACAAGATGAAGCTTCACAATTACAAGGTATGAAAAAAAAAGAACAGGAGCAGGAAGGAAGAAAATAAAAGGAACAAGGGATGAGGTTAAATGCATGAAAAAAAAGAACAAAGCACAACCATCAGGGCACAACAAACACATTTTGCACAAGCTGCGAAAGCGATAGAAGTGTTCAGATGTGGAGAACAGGTCAGGTGGCAATGATGTGATACTCGTCATGAAACATTGTCCATAACTTCGCCCGCCGGGTGGCGGAGATAAACATCACATCAAAGAACATCCATCGAGCCTTTTCAGAATGTACTCGAATATGCAGACAAGGCACCTTTGCTGAAAATAAATAAATCAATCAAACATAATGACACCTCTCGAGATTTATATTTATACTTTTTTGCGCTTTCGTTCACTCCACCTTTCATCAAGGATACAAAGCCTCATTGCAGCAACCAGACAGCATCTCATGCAAAATCATAATTGCATCAAACTTTGTGCGCTTACTTTGTAATTTCTTTGCATAATAAATAAAATGTTGATTTTTTTTTGATCTTCTCATTTAAAATGGTTTATTTGCATTTCCAATTAGAAGGGGGGGGGGGAAACTTTTCAGACTATCCAATTCACAAGAGGAGGCCATTTGGCCCATCAAAGTCTGTGCTATGGTTACCAACATATAGTCATTCGTTCATGCTCTATTCTAAAATAAATAAATTAATAAATTTAAATACTGAGTATCAAGCAAGGAAGCAGCACGCACCATTATTAAAGTCTTTGGTACGACTCGACCGGGGTTCAAAGCACTGACCTCCCAGGATAACAGACGTTCTAACCATTACGACCTTTACGCCACGAGCCTTGTAATAAATAATTTAATAAATTTTCAGTTTTCAAGGTAACTACAAGGCAGTACATAAGTGGAAGTGAGCTTTCTTAGCAATTCCAATCCAACAGTCATAAATAAATCATGATGAACTATTTATAGTATAATCTTCTGGTGTAATCCTGCGAACTGACGGCAATTAAATTATTATTATTATTTTACTATTACTATTATTTGGTCTACATTTGTTAAATATTCAAATTATATCTGCCGATACTTATTTCACTTCAACGTTCATAAATAAATGTCTTATAATAGACATTTTTCGTTTCTCGTTTCGGTGCACCATTCATATATCACAAGGTAACCTGGCATACGCACACGCAGGTACACGCACACACCTAACCGCCGATATGACGAGTAAAAACGCAAGCGTTGAAGTCTGAAACAAGAATATAAGAGAGGAGTAGAAGCAAGTAAGTTATCATTCAGATTACTGGTTAAAATTGTTCCCAGAATTTTGAAAACACCAAGTAAAAGATATAAATAAATAGGTTTATCAAAGTGAGTCAATGCCGCGTGCTTGCCAACGGATTTGGAGATCACTCCTCGTGTCTGGATTGTGTGCGATTACACACACCCATTATAGTCGGTGGGGACTTGCACATACTTGCAGAACCACACACATGAACATCCTTGATTGCACAATCCCACTTGGGAAATGTCAATGGTTTTTTATTTTTGGAAGAACAATTAATATCTCAAAAATAAATAAATTAAATTAAATAATC
>CM068956.1:5303886-5319221 GCA_035128595.1 Eptatretus atami | reverse complement strand
TGGGGATTGATTTTGTATATTTGCATGCATTTTATCATCCACGAATGTGGTACACTGTCGAAAGCTTTCTTCTGGTCTATCCAGCTGGTGGACAATTTGGTTCTTCACATCTTAGCTGGTCAATTGGTTCATAACAACCTCTCCTACATCTCTTTTGTTCTGTTTCCAAACCTCCTTGTTGTGTTCGGTGATGGTACATCATTTCTGTAATGATTCCTGTTCGAAGTTTTATGTTGTTGGTAGGCATGTTGTTGGTGTTGGTAGACATCTCAAAATGAAGTGGTCAACACACAAAAAAATTGATGACATCATCGGTCATGTGGTGCAGCAGCCATATATATATATATATATATATATTTTTTAATTTATTAAAAACCTTCCAAAAAAATCATCTTCTCCAAAACGTTAAAAAGATTGAGGCAAATCTTTACAGGTTTGACTGCCTATCCATGAGGACCAAAAAGTTCCACACCTCTGACGTCATTGGTCACATGGTTTGGTAGCTATATTTGATTTTCCCTTAAACCTTTAAAAATCTCCTCCAGAACAGCTGGCCAAAATTCACACACATGTTCCCCAAGCCTTGGGGATACCAGGGTGTTCATCAATAGGTCACATGGTTTGGCAGCCATATTGGATTGAAGGAAAATATTGTAAGAAATTATCGCTCTTGAACTGCTGCATCAATCGAGGTGAAACTTCAAAATTATGATCTAGTAGTGATGGGGAAAGTATGTTTTAAATTGCAACCTGATCAGACACATTGTCTGGCAGCCAGAATTATTTAATTTTTTCAGTCTGGGTTCTTTTTATTTATTTATTTATTTTTTTATTATCTTTTTTTTAATATGGTTTACTTGGCTGTGCCTGGATGGGTTTGAGGGTAGAGGAGTAGCAGTTGAAATCCGAGTTCTATTCAAGTTCCTCCTCATGACTTCATCTTTGCTTTGTGCTTGTTCGGGTTCTCGATGCAGTACCTGTTTTATTTGGTCTTCCATTTGATTTGAATTTTAAAAATTTAAATCCCATGATGAATTCAATTAAATATAGAGGACATAAATGGGTCAGATGTCGATCAAAGCGGAGTTGGTTGCATCAGAATGAGCCATCTTGGTACCGTCATCACTGCCAGTAGTTATCAAGTGGCAGTTCTCGTGTTAAGAGCGTACATCGAAAATCCTTCAACGGAGGAAATTGAAACTTTACCACATGTTGTATATAACCATTTGATATCGCGCATATTACTTGGATGACGCCCGTCCCCTCATAAACTTACATGATGAATTAAACAAAGCTTAATGACCAGAGACAATGTCACTTCCTCCCATTTGAAATTATAATCATTGTAATCGCTTCAGCCTTTATTGTATTTCACTCGTGTGAAAAATAAAAAGCAAATAAGAAGAAGCAGTACAATTTTGCGTTTTGACGATCTCCCGATTTATGCTTTAGCGATCTATTCTGGTGTCTTTATCAGCCTTGGTAGTTATGAAAACACTCAAAACGAGGATAAAAGCCACTTTGTAAAGGCTTATGAATGAACTCTATGGCAGACTTCTCATAGTATAATTTGTACACATTTACCTCCATAAGTGTAGGTAAATGCGATTACAAATTTGCCTCCAGAAGAGTTGGTTCGCACCAAGTCCTTCTCAAGACTGCACGGGGTAAGTATTCTATGAATACCGTCTACTTTGTCTGTGTGTTGTACCGTCCAAACAGTGACGACTCCATCGGCACCTCTCTCAGACAACGTGGACCATCTGTTAATCACTCGTCCCAACTTTCTTTTCCTCGTACGTGATTATGCCAATTGGATGGGTATTGGTACCTCTCACCAGCCATGGCATGGCAGCATTGGAATTCTGTGGCTCCGTTGGCCTGACTCAAACTGTGAACTTTCCGTTCCAGGTTTCTGCCAAAGGAAAATCCTCGCTTTTGGATTTGGTAATGACCAACTCCCTGATAATGTCTCCTGCTCTTCCTCTGCTCCATTTGGTTCATCCGATCATATGCTTGTGAAGGTCAACACCTCCATGGCTATTTTTAGAGAGTTGACTCAGTGCTGGTGAGTCTGGCAGTTCAGTCAGGCAGACTTGCAGGGACTGCAAGCAGGCATCACACTTCAGGACTGATCTATATCTGCCACCTCTGATTAACTCAGCCTGGGAATTCTTCCACAGAAACCTGCTGTTTCCTATACTCAGATATATTCATCTCGTCTTTAGTTATCATACCCTTCCTTTCCCCATGGTACACTGAATTGTATGTTTCAGCAGTTGACTTGAAACAATGTGCCTTCTCCTATTTGAAGGCAAATCTGATTGAAGGAAATTTCAGATTATTCCTCAAAGCTCCCAACAAGTGTGTCCACTCTCATGGGAGCCAGAAAACAATATCTGTCTTACCTGAAGATTGAACTTTCAAACCTGTCTCTTTCATCAAAAACCTGGTGGTGACAATTGTTAAGTCTGTCTCCGCAGTATGCTCCCCCTACATCCCACCCCACACTACAAATGGCACCACAACCGACTAACTGCTCGTGAGAATTCTGAATGCCTCAATTCTCTGTTTGTTTCAAAATCTTGTGTCCCCAACACCTCACACTCTTGACTCACACTACTCAGTCACACCCTACTGCTCCTAGATTCTATGTCTTTTTCACCTCGGAAGGTGGAATCGTTTTTTGCATCCCTCAACTGATTCTGCAACTGTCCCAGATGCCATTGGCTCACGTTTTCTTGAAAACCTCTGCTCATTGCATCCTCTTTCTGCTGTTCACCCTATAATTTTCCCTCGATCATCTTCCTTCTGCTTGGAAGTCAGTGCAGTAAGTTGGTTATCGTCAGAGTCAAGAATTTAACTCTGAGCAGACATTGAATTTAGATTAGTCATCACTGTGTGAAAGGCTGCCAGAGGGATAGCCATTCAATCAACGTAACAAACAGGAAAGATGCTCACTTAACCTCGTGATAACTCAAATTTATCTGTTGTTAATGACCTGCAAAGTGGGAAAAGCTACAATAATGACAATTACTTTTTGTTTTTGACTTCGGTTTCTAAGTTCCATCCCTTAATGTTTTTCGAATCGAGTACAACAGTACAATGAGAATAGTGCGCAGAGGATGACCGAACAAGTAAACCATAATTTTTTTGTTGTATGTTAATAAATTGCACACAATTTTGCGGGAACACATGGTCCCGGTGTAGCGATTTCAAATTACCCCCTCCTTCATCTTATCCCCCGGTAACTTGAAATCACGTGAAATCGATTTCAAGCTACCCCCGGGGGTAGCTTAAAATCGATTTAATCCTACCCCCTACGATTTCAGATGACCCCCCTCAAAACATTTATTTATGTATGTTTATTTACAAAAAATAGTAATTTAATTGATATTGAAAACTAATTAGGGAAAAACCATTGACCGCATGACAGCCTTTAAAGAGTTTGCAAAGAATTTTGATTTTATTATGAATGATTTTATTTTAATATTGTTATTAATTGAAATCAGTATTTCTCATACAGTTATAGTTTTTGCCATATTTTTATGATATCCTTCTTCGATATAGTTGATACAAATAGACATATTGGTATATCTTTTTAACCAACTCGGACTATATTTACAATTATGGTAACAACGCAATAAAATCAATGTATAAGAAAGGCAATGAAAACAGCTTATGGAAGGTGGGGATATCTGAAGCCACAAAAGTCAGGCCACCACACAACTCCTTTCCCAGATATCTCTTTTTCCATCTGACAAACTGCCTTTAGCTGGTATATTTGTATCGTCCGTACAAGGGAAATAATAGCAATAGCTACTTGTGTATCTAGGTTTGTCATTCTTTTAGTTGAAAGTACGTTCTTGATCGAGAAAGTATCAGGGTAGCTTACTGATGAGATGCTGAGTTGGGAAACCCTCGTCTGTATCCAATAAGGTACTTTGAGACGAGCTTTCAAACTTGTATGTTTTACGTGTTCTATTCGATAAACGTATCATGAGTTGTGGGCATAAGAATTTATCATTTCAGCTAAATCAGGAGGGGGGTAATATGAAATCGGGTTCAGGCTACCCCGGGGTAACTTGAAATCGATTTCAGATTACCGGGAGGTAACTTGAAAGGGGGTAGCTTGAAGTCTTTACACCGGGTCCTGAGCCGGCAGCTCTTGCTGCTCTACGTCTCCAGGTCCGTTCCTGCGGCCTGTTTGCAAGGCCTTGGCACACTACAGCAACGGAGCTCAGGTGCCCTGGCTGAGAGTCTTGAGCCATGGAGACTCCGAGCTCGGACGCATCTCATGAGCATGTTTTAACAGGAGATTTTAGTTTTTATATTCGGTGAAATGCTGCATAAATGAGATTTTAAAACAGGTGCAATACTGTGTAAATGTACCGTGTGAAACCTATCCACGAAATGATAATCGTGGGGCCAATGACCCGACAATGATCAGTATCGTGTTGATAATGATGATTAATTTTTTCACTTATTATACAACAACAACACTTATGCTGTTGTTGTTGGATCATCGAGGGTTCAACAAAACACTGCCTGCATATTTTTTCTTTTTTCACCCTGTGTTTGCATTGCCATCTGATTCATATAATGTCAAACATGGATTTTGAATCTCGAGATCGTTTCACTTTGCAGTTCCATTAAAAAAAAAAATTGTAATTCTGTTTTACACGACGACACGTGTGATTGCCCCTTCATCGCCTCTGAGAAGCTTGTTCCACTCTGCCCGTTTTGATGACGAGGGAAATGTTCAGGCTATAATGCATCATTCGCATCACTGGTCTCTCTACTCTGACTTGCTTGTTTCCCATGACAATTGCAAAACCTCTTTGGCTTCTGAAAATGCTTTGCCTCTCTTCCAAGTCCCATGCAGTTGGTGTAGATCACGATATGTATATATATATTTAAAAAGAGGAAAGGTGCTTCCAATCAAAAAGTAAACAAGATCTACTCTGATAATTTATATAATAAGCAAAAGCAGACCCATCTCAGGTGAAATTTCGCTTGCTGAGTCTATTGGCCTGACGAAGTCCGCCGGGAAGCGAGCACAACGTCGCCTGAGACTGGGTCTGCTCTTGCTTATTATTTAAATTATCAGAGTAGATCTAATTTACTTTTCAGTTGGAAGTGCCTTTCTTCTTTTAAAATGTATCGTTACGGTTTTGCCGGCCGGGTTACGAGTGGCTTCGTGGACCCGCTTCCCAACCTTTGACCCTGAAGCCAACGAGCTGCAGAAAATCCGTGGCATTGCAGGTTGCTAAGGAACCACGGACTAATTTAGGTAGGGTCCTTGTGTCCAATTTCCGCGTTACCTTCTCGCCAAATTAATCCCCTCAGATAGGGAACCATGCTCACCACACCCTACTACTAAGACGACTATGAAAGAATGGCCAAGCGGAACCATAAGTGGGATGTTGGCTAGTCTGACCATAGCAAAATTGTGGGGCCAAACTCCCATCCATTATTTGCACACTAGTGTCTAACCAATGGAGAAAGAGACATTTGGGCAGGTTCGAAATGAATGGTCATGCTAACAAAAGGCACATATTTACAAGCAATGCAATGTCACAAAGCAGTCTTACCCTTATACCCACAAGCCCTTTAGACAATCCTTATCATAAAACTACAGACATAGGCACCTCATTCACTCTGGGAAATTAGACAAGCAAGAGTGATAGACAGAGAGATAAAGGCCAGCATCGTTGGCAACCCCTTGCTCATCCGACATAAGCCTGCGGGCTTACGTGGCCCCAAAGTGCAAAGAAGAGGGGGGAAGATAGAACAGAGGGTGATGGTGTATGCGCCGTGTGGGGAGAAATGTGGTAAATGCTTTTTAATGTGAAGAGGAAATCGTGATTGCGAGTCAGTACTCCTGCTCTGAGTGAGTCAAGAGGGAAATTGTTGATTGCTCTTTGTGTGTTCCAAGTGAACTATTAGAAACAGGAAAAGCAAGACAAAGATCGTGTAAGTCAGTATGTAATTGCCGGCTGACCAGGAAAATAATTCCTCAGCTCGTTGGCACTCACCCCAAACAGAGGCCATGTGTGCAGCAGCTCGCGTATGCTTTGCTCATTCCTTGAGGACTCCTCCTGGCTCTCTGGTTCCCTGGACGCACATGACTCCGAGTTCTGGGCCGCCTAGACTTGTATAGCCCTCAGCCGAGGCGTGGCCGAAAAGCCGACCAGTGTCTCGGCATAGATTGTTGTTCACGACGTTGCCTTCGCATTGGAGCATAGCTGTTGTCAAGCCACGCTTATTGGTTGAGCCCCCAGCTCGGTGACACCGTGTTCTGGTAACCCCGCCCATATGTAGTCCTCGCTGCTCCATCGGATGCTGGATGTTCTCGAGTTCTCCAGCCATTTTGATTGCCAAAATCCTACGCCTCTTGTAGCTTCTTTCTCGGTTGCTGATTCACCGCTTCCTCGGCCTTTTACTGTGGTGGAGGCTGAGTGAGGAAACTTTTCAGGAAACAGGATAGCAGAAAAGTCGCTGGCCCTGATGTCCCTAATATCCCTGATGGTGTTTCTCCTGAAGCTCTTAAGCATTGTTCGTGGCAGCTCTTCTATTTTTTCTCGTATTTTCAACAGCTCTTTGCCACATTCCATATATATAGTGCTTCTTTATGTGAAATCTTATATTATATATTAGCTCACCTGGAACATCGTTCCGAGGAGCTTATGGGATGGCACGTCGGCCGTCCGTCAGTCAGTCCGTCTGTAAACACTTGTAGCTTCTTCTCCGAAACTGCTGAAGGGATTGTGACCAACCTTGGCTAAAATGATATTTGGTATGTTGCAACTCAAGTTTGTTTACGGCATTAAATAAATATCGGGATCTAAGGGGGTCGGTCGACCGGGGGTCAAAGTGGGTTCAGGTTTCACCTCCCAAAATAGGTATTTGCTTTTGCTCTGAAATGCCAAACACAATTTCTATGAAACTTGACCACAACCTTCAACACCGATGATGTACCAAACTTTGTTCACGGCATTGAAAAAAAAATCAGGCCCTAAGGGGGTCTATGGCAGGTTGTCCCCTAAAATAGGTATTTGCTTTCTTCTCAGAAACTACACACACAATTCTGATGAAACTTGACCACAACCTTCATCACCCATGACGTACCAAAGTTTGGTCACGGCATTAAAAAAACATCAGGATCAAGGGCGTCTGCGGGGGGTTTAAGTGACTGTTACCCCTGATCCAGGTGAGCTTCAGGACCACCGGTCCTGTTTTTCATTTTGTTCTTCAGCTTCTTGGATTTTGAAATCATTATGCTCGTATTCTTTTTATTGATTTCAGTTCTGCTTTTAATACCATTGTCCGTGAAACTTTTTTGTTTTTGTTTACTCAGTCGAGGCTTGTGTAAGGGCGAGTACACAGAACATATAACAAAGGGAGCAGGAGAAAAGAGGTCGTGGGAGAGGAAAGCAAAAAACAGGATGGAACAGGGACATCAGGAGATGTGTCGAAGGGAGAGGGATGGGGTGGGGTACAGGGAGTAAACAAGATGGACACTCAGAGACTTTCAGGAAGGAAAACAGGGAATTTTGAATGAGGTGGGTTTGGGGTGGATTAACGGGGGTAGAAAAGATCGTGGTTTTGTTTGGGGGAAGACATGAGATGGTGGTGAACGGCTGTTTTAAAGACCTGGAGGGAGGCGTGGGATTGAAGAGAGTGTGGGAGTTTGTTTCAAAGGCAGGAAAAAGAAAAGGAATGAAATACTGAAGGTGAGCAGTGATTCTTGATTTTGATAGTTTCACCAGAATGGGGTTGTCGTCAGACCTTGAGCTCCTTGCGGAAATATTATGAGGATAGAGCACAGGCAGAGTGGGGGATTGGGGGGGGGGTGAGAGGCCGGATTGGAGGCGTAGAAGACAGAAAGATCACCGACCTGCCTGCGGTGAGAGAGTGAAAGACCCAAAGGCTCAGCCTCATCACGGGAGATACCAATGATCCTAAAAGCCTTGGTTGAAAAGCTTTTTGACCTCCCCCCCCCCTCAATTTGCTTTTGGATTTTGAATTTTCTCCTGAACCAATCACAAGCAGTAAAATTAAACAATAAGTTGTCCAAGACTATTGTCTTGAATACTGGTGCTGCGCAAGGGTGCATGCTGTCAGCTCTTCTCTATTCCCTTTTCACCAACGATTGGGTGTGTTCATCATGAGTCTGTGCAGCTCATGAAGTTTTCCGATGACATGATCATTGAGGGTATTATCGTGAATTATTTTGAGTAAGAATACATTCAGGAAGTTAATGTGTTTGTGTCATGGTGCAAACACAACAACCTCAAGTTGAATACTGCAAAGACTAAGGAGATGGTTTTTGACTTGTTATCAGGCAAGTTCAGCAATGCCTTTACTTCCTGCGGCAGCTAAAGAAGCTTGGCCTTCGCAGGGAGATTCTCTTCCAGTTTTATCACGCCATTAGAGAAAGTGTTTTGACTTTCTCTCTGTGTGCGTGGTATGGCAGCTGCACCCAGCGACAGAAGCTTCGGCTCCAGAGCGTTGTGCGCACCGCTGGTAGGATTACTGGATGTGAGTTGCCCTTTTTGGCTTCAATTTTATACAAAGCATCCTGTGAATATATCGCGGAGGATAGTCTCTGATGCCTCGCATCCAGCCAATGTCCTGTTTCAGCTTTTGCCATCTGGAAGGCGATGCAGGTCACTCAAGTGTCGGACAAATCGCTTTCGGAATAGTGCTTTCCCCTCAGGCAGTTATTGCCCTGTCCAACTCCATTACCACTTAAATAGCAGTTTTTCTGTTGATATATTTTTCAATGTGGTGCTACTGTTTGGATTGTTTGGTTGTTCATGAATGCAAGCGACAGGGAGAGCGGTGGGGATGCTATTCATTTGCAGTTTTATTACTATTTATGATTGTGGTATCAATGGTCTATTTATGCTCATCATGTTCATCATGTGTATGGTTATGGTGTGAGAGTAGGATTGTTTTTTGGTCAGGTTGAGGAGGGGAGGGGGGGGGGGGGGTTAATTGTAGTATTTCAATTTTGTCAATTTTTAGACATTTGATTGTGTTTGTGATATTGTATATTGACTGTTTTATTGTTAGTATTGTTTGAGTTTTATTTCGATTCAGTTTTATTATCTGGTGCATTATTAGTAAACTTTGCTGAGGAGTATGATTTGTTGTGTTTGTATGTGTGACCAACACCAAGACTTATTACCTCCATCACCAAAGGTGGAGGAGGTTATGTTTTCACCCTTTCTGTCTGTTTTGTTTGGTTTGTTTGTTTGTTTGTGTACAGGATATCTCAAAAAGTTGTGGACGGATCCAGATGAAATTTTTTGGACAGGTTGGGTGTGACAAGGATGAACTGATTAGATTTTGGTGAATGTCCGGATCCGGATCCGACTACTACAATTTTTAAAGTGATTCTTCACCATTGATAGACAGGGCCAAACATGATATAGTACTGTATAGCATGATATTTCAATAACGTATTGGGCCTGATATGTTCTCGTGGATCAGGCATTACGTGGCGGAGGTATGCGCTCTACCCAGTGCCCTTCTAGTTCCTTGTGTTTTTACACTTGGCGAAATAAAGTTCTTATCTTATCTTGTTACCTGTCCTATCCGATCCCTGAGTGAGACATTTGTTTTCACGAGAAAAATTTCATACCTGTCCCCACGAAGAGAAATGGTGAAAACTAATGCGTTGTGTAACTATTCCTACACATTCACTTGGTGCACATATCTACACAATTCGAAATTCAATTCAAGCTATACATATATCACCAGGTGGGTTCAACCACTATCTACACTTCCACGTTGGTCCACCATGCTGGTCTTTAAAAAGTGTCCTTCAGCGGTTACCTGACATGGACACAAAAATGGTCCTTGGTCCATAACAATGACGTGCAGTGGCAGCCGATCAGGCAGCCGGCTTCAGCCCAAACCTAACCTACCTGCCCCATTAACCCCATATAAACTACCCCTACCCCATTCAGTCCCTCTAACCTATGTCTACCCTGGCTTATCTGTCCCTCTAAACCCAACTAGCTAATCTGTCCCTTCCTGGCCCATGAACCCCTCTCGCTATCTTGTCTCTTGGGAGGAAAATAAAAACTCACACGGTGATAAACTTTGAGGTGGTGTGGCACGACAAGGCTCACTGCCAGAGTAGCCTGATGGGGGCGTACTTACCCCAACACTAAAAATTTGGGACACAATGGTTCCACGCAAAATCTAATTAGCCTACTTCGTTACTCCAGGCGGCCGCAGACACTCAAAAGTGGTACCAAGGGAGAGCATCCCGACTATTTCTCGCATCACAAAACTCATTTCTCTTTTATCATTACCTCCCTCCCCCCCCACCCCCAAAGTGGTTATATGCAACCATATCTACCCATCAACCCATGCATTGGTGTTTCATCATGTTAGGGCCCGGCCTCAATGTTTCAACCTGTGCCATTGCATAATATCATGGCCGGCAGTATGGCTCCACCTGCAGGTCTCCCACCTGCGTATCTCGCACATAACACCACCGGGTTGCTGAGGGAGCTACCAAGCTTATTTGCTCCATTCCGAATTCGGGAGAGAGCTCTTTCCAATCTCCCCCTTTCCCACCCCCCCCCCCCCCCCCCAGTCCTTTTCTGGCACTTGGCGCCTGGACCCTTGACCGAGGTACCCGGGCCCTGGATTTGGCTCGCCCCTCTGGGCCCACAGCCGACTCATGGTCTGCGCAATCCCATCGGAGGGGGAAGACTGCAATGCCCCCGCTAAGTGCTTTTCACCAGCATACCTACCGTCAATGAACCACACTCCCAGCCCATCAATTTACCATTTCACCTTTGCAAAACAGCACTTCTCTTACAAACAGCACCAACCACAGAATGATGTCCTGTTCTAAATCATCTGAGCCCCCTCTAATCTAGTGCCAATGCAGGCAAAGGTTCATCTCTACAGGAGAGTAAGTAAACTCTGCTTCACTCAAGCATCATTTCTACAAAATTTTTCCACACACCTCATTCACACCTCATTATTCACAACAAGTCGGGACAACAAAGAAGGCGCTCATCTATTGTCTTCCAATTGTAAAAATAATTAAAACCGAGATCATCAATTTAGCATGTCTCTAATCCCTGTAATCTCTATCATTGTCTTCATTCCTATCATCTACCTTCTTGGTTTCTTGCCCTCTACTTTAAAGTTCCCTCTGGGCTACGTGGTTCTCCCACGGCCAGGCTCCAGCTTTCATGCCCATGTGCTGGTGAAACCCGATACCATGCCATAAATCCGTGCCGCAAATCGTGTCACACACCCCACACGCCATTTGTGCCACCAACACCCTGCGGTGCTTACTCACGAGGTTTGTGAGGAACGCATGCAGAACAGACCATCCGTTGAGCCTGGCGAGCCCCCACCCGCAGCCCCGATTGTCATGCCCACTCCGGCTGTGCCTTCAGCACGACACCCTGTGCACCGAGCATCACGCCGTGCTTCTCAGCACAGCCCACCTACTATACGCCTGGTAGTCTGGCACACACACTCTCCGGGTCACCACGTGACCCATACCTACAGACTGCGGTGCCCCCACTAATCCGCCAATTTGCATGGAGACACCATAGGAATTTGCCTCAATTCTTGGCTCCTTTTCTCCAAGGCTTATTGGGAATCCGTTTGGCCCTCCAATTTACCTTCCTATTCCGTCCCTCTCTATCGGGCTTACCGGAACAATAAAATGCGCCCAACTCGCAACGTTTTCTTTTTAACCGCCTGGTACTGTGGTGGAAAACTCGAAACCTCACTCGAGTATCTCCAGTCACAATACAGGTTGAATTATTTATTTATTTAATACATGATCATGGAGAAAGACAATCAATGCAATGTGATTGCTCTCTGGCTTGATGCTCAAAGCGGAGTTTCTTATGTCGGGAAGAGAAATGGGAGGGTGATCCACTCACATGTAAGCGAATTGACCAATCGCATTCTGATGAAACAAACGGAATGTTTTCAAGGACGTGGTCATGACTCTTTATTTCTTTGTTTCAAATCAAATTGTTTCAAAGGTGTGTCCTCGAGCACTTTCAAGCTTTATTAGATATTTGCATTGCTTCGCTGTCCTCCCCCTTCACGACTATTGCATAATGTATACTTCATTTCAACATATAATGCCTTGTGTTCATGTGATTTTGAGAGGTTTATTACACAGCACATTTGTTATGAATTAGAATTAAGCATTCCTGCATCTCACTGGTGCCTGAACAAAGGTCAGGTCAGGTCAGGTATGGGAGCATGTGCCAGAACAGCGCGTCGCTGCGTCCACTTTTCCGCCGGTACTGCTTAGTTACGCAGGGGCCTCCGTCTGGCCTTCCCCCAGGCAGATGCCAGGCCCATCCCCATCTCCTTGAGATGATGGTCAACCTGCTGCAACCACGAGCACGTGGTCGGCTCATTGGCCTCCTCCACTCACGAGACTCCCTCGCTGAGAGAATCTGGTGAGCAGGATCAGCGTCAGGAAAACGAGCCACATGTCCATACAGCGCAACTGACGCTCACGCGGACCATGCAGGTAACAAATCTCATCCGAGTCTCTCTCAGCAAACCGCTCGTTGGACACAAAATCTGACCAGCGATAGCCAGGATTCTCCGAAGAGACCTGGTACCAAAGGAATTAAGTCTCCGTCTCAGATCCTTGCTCAGAGTCCAAGTCTCGCATCCATAGAGCAAGACTGGAAGCACCAAGACCTGAAGACTCGGACTTTCGTCCTCCCGCACAGGTACCGGCAGCGCCACTAGAAGTGTATCTCGTCTGGGGCACTGATCAACCACAGACTCGAGCGTGGCGTAGAATGTGTCCTTCACGGTGAGGTCACTCGCCTCAGTCGGAGCATAGACAGAGACCAGGGAAATGACACCTAAGGAGTGACGAATCCTATAGTCTCATAATACGCTCGTTGACCGGTGTTACCTCAATTATCATTGGGGTCAGCTTATTGGACACAGCCTGAACAAAGGCGGCTTAATTTAATTTAACTTAACTTAGCAACCAAGTAGAATATAGAAAAGATTATATTGTTACACAGTTGACTTGCACACGATAACTATTCATTATAAAACAACCATCAGTATGCGATGATCCATTATGAAGTATACTTTGAAGTATCAGAGCAGCAAACCTCCGAGAAGGGTACACATTTCATTTCACTAAGCATGGACTAATAAACAGATCTTTCACCAGGCCCAGATGTGCTTGGGCCAGCATGGGGATGATACATTCATTATTATTATTGTCATCTGGTTTGAAGTGTTCGCTTTGAGTGGTGCGGTGTCGGTGGTGTTGTTGAGAATTTACGAGTAGATTCAGGAGAGAACTTTCTCAACAACGAGAAAGGCAAACAATATATTAATCAATGATCCTAAGTTTTTAAAAGATATGTTGGTTATATGGAGTATATTTATTGACCACAGTATATTTGAACATAGATTCTATTCCACTCATTCGTGATTTGCCAAGCAAATATTGTAACGAGTGAAACAAAGAAACTCGCAAACCATGAGCAGTCCACTCTGCAAACGTAATGACTTCTGACTTTCTCATTGTCAGAGACCTAATAAGCATGTTTTATGCTGCAGGCATTTCAAATCTTTATCTCAACTCTTGTGTCAGTGTCTTTACCCTTGATGCTTTCTGGCAAACCATTCCTTATATGGTGACAAAGTGACCAGCCAATGCTTTACAACAGATTTCTTCCCTCCATATTGTTTTTAAAGCATTTGAAAGCATATAAAGAGAAATCGGTACGTAATTTGTGGAAAAAGAGCGCTTATCCCAATATGAAAAAATAAATAAATGGTTTCAGCATGATCAATACAGAAACACCAATGCTTTGCGATAGTCATGTGATCCACAGAGATATCTATCACCTTATATGTCTAAAAATTGTTGATGTTGGATATTATTCATATTTCACAAGATGGGATTAATTATTTTACTTCCACAGTACTATATAAAACCCGACGGGAGTATTTCCAATCCCCTAATCTATCGATGCAAAGGCCCGCCTGTATGCACCTCACACATGCAGCGACCTCTGCTCCCCTCCAGTCGGCTCGTCCCGAACCGGACTCGAACCAATAACACTTTGGGGAAGCCATTTTAAATTTAAAACAACACAGTCAGTCTCTGATAGCTCCCCCAAAAGCATTCCTCCAACCTCTTCGCAGTCTATACTAACCGAGCACATGTGCACCGGCACTATGCTCACTCTCTCACTTTCACACGAGCACGTGCACTCACCCGCATGCTCACCCTCTCCCCCACCCGGACCACAGGCACGAGCAGTGTGGTCCATCTATGCTGACCAGCATGATCCATCTATGCTGATCATGGCCTCCCACTATGAGGGCAGTCGTGCATATCCGCATGTTCAACTCCTGCGGACATTATCTGCTTGGCCCATCGACCAACTGTGCTGTGTTCGACAGCATCGGCCTCATACGCCTTCTGCAGTCGCTTATGGATGTTTCCAATGGTCTCCTTATCACACACCAAGCATTCAACAACAGCACATTACTTTTGACAGACATCCATGGATGGGAGCAGCCATATTTGACAACTGCTACAGCAACGCCACATATGGGAAGACAATGTCATTATCATATTTAAGAGACAGGATCAGGAAGGATGTATCTATGCACTGTTCAAGTAACAGTGCTGTATAATAAATATAGTGGAAATATAGTGTTAAAATATTGTGGGGCATTACTTTTAGAGTGACAGTACGTACGTACATACATGCATGCACATACATATAGACAATCATTCATACATACATACATGAACACATACACACACGCACTCTTGAGTGGGTCGAGTTTGCACACGACTTGCTGGAAAAAGTACAAGGAATTACAAGGAAATTTTGCACAGGAGGAGGTCATTTGGCCCATCATGCCTGCACCACACCAATACCAGATTTAATAAATCCATCAATACCCCTTCCCTTTGTGTGCAGTCTTTTGGTTGCTACACTGGTACTCATTTTGCTGACCTCGGAAGGATGACAGGCTGAGTCAACCCCACCTGGTATTAATTCAACGGCTGAGTGGAATTTGAACTCAGGATCCTAGGATCCTGAGTTCAACCATCCTAACCATTAAGCCAACACCAGGCATCAAGACCAGGCATAAGCTTGCTTATATTGGCATAAGCCAACACCAGGTATTCAATGTTTAGGCTTGTTTCAGAGCAAAAAGAGTCTTGAAACATTGTGACGATGACATTGAAGAGACTGAAGAAGTTGGTTCCTCAGATGGAAAAAAAAGGAGGCAGGAATGAGTGTAGGTGAGCAGTGATTCTG
>CM068956.1:5262048-5272085 GCA_035128595.1 Eptatretus atami | reverse complement strand
TTTCCTGACATTGAAGATCACTGCATTTTAGACATTTCTGATATATACTTCTTTCCGTAGAACCAAAAACCGCTGCAGGTAGAACCGACACAATCAGTAAAAAAAGAAACACAGCTGTCAAATATAACATTGGTTGGCAAAAAATCTTGACTATTATATGCTAGGAAAAACTCTTAACTCAGTACTTGTATCGCTTCCAGTTCCTGCATGTGCATGTGGAAAATTTATGTACAATATACTGATATAGTGTATTGGAAATCTTGTGTTCAAATATTGTGCTAGTATTGTGGCGTATGTGTGTCCAGCACCCGAGTCCCAACAATAAAACCATCATCACACTTGAACCCATTGAGATCCCATTTTCATTTATGCTGAGGTGTTGGAGTATATGAAGGGGTATTCTCACACTAAAAAATCGGGACCATCGGTTTGGCTGGGGAGCGGGGGCCCAAGGTCAAAGGGCGCCCCAAACTATAACTTTTTGAATTACTGTTTCGGAGTGATTTTACTTTACGCGATTCGAAAATCTCGCTTTTACGAGCATTTTGATACCAAGATCAGCAAATCGACCACTACAACCTGTGATATGGCCTCTGGAAGATTGTGGGGCAGCCGGGGGCCCCAAATTTGGGGGCCCCATTAAAATGGGCCACAGTCTAAAAGTTGGTATTTTGAGTTTTTTCACTCAAGTGAATAAATGACCAACATATGGGGAGAAAATGAGGTATAATGTCGGAGAGGTGTGTACACTTGACATGGAATCCCCTATGTAGCATTTTAAAAATTTATGCAATCTCCGCAATTGACCTGAGCGCTCAAAAGGAAACTCCAAAGTCTAATAGAGTGGATACTTCTCAAGACATTGAAAGAGGAGAGAGTGAAGAAGTTGATTCATATTGTTTACTTTTGGAAGAAACGATTACAGATTAATACAGATAATGGTGTTATGATGAGTCTCACATAATTTTTTGATAAATAAATGAGTGGTAAAGTGCCAACTTGGGTATATGTTAATCAAATCAATCTGAATAAACTATAATCTTGTATTCAAAATCAAAAGCCTTGTATGATTAACGTGTGTATTATAGTTTGTTCCAAGGAAAACAAAATATTTTGCACAAGAATACTTATTCATAAAAAAAACTTTTATTTGCCTAAAACAAACGTTTTTAACAACACATTACATTGTTCTGAATCGGTTTTTTGTTTAAAATCACGATTTCAATGCAGAAACGGCCGATTTTCATCAAATAGTGTGTATTTTAACTATTTCTTAGCAAAGCAAAATATTTCACACAAGAAACCTTATTCATGCAAAACCGGCCTTATTTACCGAAAACAAGCATTTTTAACAACACATTATCTTAGTCTGACACAGTTTTGTTGTTGAATATCATTCTAATGCAAAAACACATGTTTTTCATCAATAGTGTGTATTTTAAGTTGTTCTGAGGAAAACATTACATTTTATAGAAGAAATCTTATTCATGCAAAAATGGACTTATTTGCGGAAAACAAGCATTTTTAGCAACACATTAGATTGTCGACCTCAATTTTCGTTCCAAATCATAATTCTATTGCAGAAACGCGTTTTTTTTTTTAATGAAATTGTGTATTTTAGCTTGTTAGAAGCAAAACAATACATTTCACACAATAAACCTTATTCATGCAAAAATGGTCATATTTGCCAAAAACAAGCATTTTGAAGAACACTGACTGGTTGTTCTGATTGTTCTGGTTGTTCTGACTCCGTTTTTAGTTCTACATCATGATTTTTTTGCAGAAACGCATATTTTTCATCAAATAATGTGTATTTTGGCTTATTCTGGGGAAAACAAAATATTTTACACAAGAAATCTAATTCCCGCAAAAATGGTTGAATTTGCCTAAAACGAACGTATTTGATAACAAATTACGTTGTTCTGACTCCGTTTTTAGTTCTAAATCAGATTTTATTCCAGAAATTCATGTTTTTCATGAAATTAGTATTTTAGCTTGTTATAGGCAATAAATACATTTTACACAAGAAACCTTATTCATGAAAAAACGGTCTTATTTGCCAAAAACAAACATTTTTAAGAACACATTAGGTTGACGACTGTTTTTTTGTTGCAAATCATGATTCTAATGCAGAAACGTGTATTTTTCTTCAAATATTGTGTATTTTCGCTTGTTGTAAGCAAAAAAAAAAATTTCACACAAGAAACCTTTTTCATGCAAAAATGATCTTATTTGCCTAAAACAAGCATTTTTAACAACACATTATCTTAGTCTGACCCATGTTTTTTGTTGTGCATCATTATTCCAATGTAAAAACCCATGTTTTTCATTTGATTCATTATTTTAGCTTGTTATAAGCAAAACAATACATTTCATGCAAAAATTGTCTTATTTGCCCAATACAAGTGTTTTCAACCCTCTAGCTTGTTCTGAACCCGTTTTTTGTTCCAAGTCTACATTCAAATTCAGAAATGTGTTTTCCATCAAATATTGGTTATTTTACCATGTACAAAGAAAAGGAACACATTTTACTCAAGAAACCTTATTCATACAAAACAGTCTTATATGCCCACCCCACCCCAAAACAGAAACCCTGGATCTGAGGGTCCTGAATTTGAGCCTTTTGGCTGCTGAATAAACACTACGTGGGGTTTACTCAGCCTGTGTCACCCTTCTGAGGTTGGCGAAATGAGTACCAGTGTACTGGTAGAGGGGCACAGCATCAGCAGCACAGTCGTCCTTTCAAGGAATGAGCGTTTTTTTTGCAATCGTGAGTATGCCTACTGCAAGCGTTTTAAACACATCATCTTGTTCTGAACCGGTTTTTTTTCCAACTCACTCTTATACTGCAGAAACGTGTTTTTCATCAAATGGTGTGTATTTTAGCTTGCACTAAGCCAAACAAAACATTTTACTCAAGAAACCTTATTCATGAAACAAAGGTTTTATTTGCCAATACAATCGTTTTTAACAACACTACAGCTTGGTCTGAGCCCAATTTTTTATTTCCAAATCACTATTCTATTGTGAAAACTCATGCTTTTCAACAAATAGTGTGTCCTCCAGCTTGGACTCAGCAAAACAACATTTTACAAAAGGAAGCTTGTTCATGCAAAAACAGTCTCTTTTGTTCTTGCGTATGGCAGCTTGGCTGCCAGGGAAGCTATCATTCCTTGAAAGGACGGCTGTGCTGCTGATGCTGTGCCTCTCTACCAGTACACTGGTACTCATTTCGCCAACCTCAGAAGGGTGACAGGCTGAGTAAACCCCACCTAGTGTTTATTCTGCAGCCAAAAGGCTCAAATTCAGGACCCTCAGAGCCAGCCTGCTTAACTATTAAGCCAACAACACACTTAAAAACAGTCTTATTTGCTCAAATGAAACATTTTTGAAACAAAACCTTGTTCTGAGAACCAATCCATCCAAAATATATTGGGACCATACTGTGTACAAAGCAGTGGTGCAGCCAAAGCAGTCTCCTGGGCTATTGGGCACAATCCAGGATGGGTCCCCACTCTGACAAAGGATACTCAAATGGCTCGATCATTCCAGCAAGCTCTCGTACACACTCTCTTTGCCGACCTCGGAAGGATGACAGGCTGAGTCAACCGCCAAGCAGGATTTGAACTCGGGACCCTCAGATCCCAAGCTCACCACGCTGACCATTAAGCCAACATGAGGCATCCTGAGAACCACTTACACGCTTTTTATTCCGATTCAATATTCTAACGCAAAAACGTGCGTTTCAAAAAAAGAGTGTGTCCTCTAACTTTTACTGTACAAAGCAAAACAGCACATTACACAAGGAACTTTATTCATGCAAAAAGTCTTAGTCATTCAAAGGAAGCGTTTTTGAAACAAAAGCCTGTTGTGAGAACTGCTTACACGCTTTTTGTTCCTAATCACGATTCTGATGCAGAAATGTGTGCGTTCCAACAAATAGTGTCCTCTAGCGTATACTAAGCAAAACAACACATTACGAAAAAACAGTCTTATTTGCTCAGTGGAAGCATTATTTAAATAAAAGTCTGTTCTGAGACCTGCTCACATGCTTTTTTTCTTAATCACTATTCTAACGCAGAAATGTATGCGTTTTAAACTGCTAGAGTTCATCTGAGCACACCAAGCTGACAAAGACATATGATAGGTGAATGACCGCAATAAGTCTGTGTTCTTGTATAAAAGGTCAATGTTCAACAGCAATGTAACATTTTTCGATGACTCCCTGGGGACCATCTATTTGTTATCTGTGCAAATATGGTGCATATTTTAAAATCACGACAGCAACCATCCCCCTCTGCTCCCTTCCCTTTTTTCCACCACCACACACCCCACTCCTCTATCTGTATTGAGTAGGAAGTGGAACTCCGGATCTCCAGGAATTAAATACCACACTGCTACAGCATCCTCTAAAGATTGGGCGAAATCTAAATATTTGTTTAAATAACAGCAAAATACTTGTTTTTACCTCTACCACCTCAGGTGGACGGAGGTTATATTTTCACTCCTGTCTGTTTGTCTGTTTGGTTGTCTGTCCGTGAGTAGGATACCTCAAAGATTTATAGACAGATTTGGATGAAATTTGTTGGATACGTTGGGTGTATGACGAGGACGAATTGATGAGATTTTGGTGAAGATCCGGATCCGGATGCAAGAATTTTTCTGAATAATTCTTCACCATTGAGAGATCGTCCCAAAAATGATATAGAGCACGATATCTCAAAAAGTTACGGACAGATTCGGACGAAATTTGGTGGACAGATTGGGTGCGTAACAGGAACGAATTGATTCTTTTTTGGTGAAGATCTGGATCCGGATAGGAGAATTTAAAAAAAAATAAAATTCAAGAGATCCTTCACCATTGAGAGATGTGGTCATAAACGATATATAGCATGGTATTTCAAAAAGTTGTGAATGGATGATGACAAAACGTGGTGGATGAGTTGGGTAGGTGACAAGAATCAGCCGATTAGATTTTCAGATCCAGGTCCAGATTCAGATCCGGCTTTATCAGTGAGATACAAAATGTAAACTGCTCAGCCTGGTGAAAGTATGCACTCTACCAAGTAACGCTCTAGTTTTATTATTAAATACGAAAGTGGGGCTCACGGAAGAGCGAGATGCCATTAGTTTGGAGTTTATCAAGCCTCGCCCTCTAGGAGAGGAGGAACCTTATCCCTGTTGTGGGTTGTTTCTTCAATTTGTGCACCCAATTTTTAATGGCACCTCGGAGTTTCGTAGAGCCCAAGGACTCGGACTACTAAACCACCATTATGGGGGGTTTTTTTCTTCCTTTTCTGCCAATTTCCAGGCTCTATCTCGAATCCGGTTGGGACTTTCGGAATAAAATTTTGCATCAATAATGGGAATAAAATGTATGTGGAGTTGACATACTTTTTATGGTTATGACCTAATTATAGACATTTTTTAACTAAAGCTCCACCAAGTTTTGTCGGATCGGAACGAAATTTCCTTCTCTAGGCAGCCTATAGCAAGATGCATTTACACTTAATTTACATCATACCCCTCCGGGTTAAACGTCAAGATCAAATGGCAAACTGAAAAAAACACGTTTTTCATGTCATCGCTCAATTTTCCAATTCGGAATCTCAAAGACCTCTTCGCCTTCCAAGATGTTCTTGTATCATAATGTACCTTTACCTCCACTATCACAGTGTACTTCCACTGAAGTTGTGCACCTGATATTTGATTAGTGTCCTTGACCTACTTTATAGCTCACCTGGAACGTAGTTCTGGGGAGCTTATTATGGGATGGCGCATCGTCCACCCGGCAGTCCGTCTGTTCGTCCGTCTGTCTGTCTGTCCACAAACACGTGTAACTTCGTCTCGGCTCTCTGAAACACACTCGGCTTGTGTCTGTAACACAAACACACTCGGCTCTCTGAAACTACACACACGATTTCGATGAAACTTGACTACAAGCTTCATCACCCAGTCTGTACCAAAGTTTGTTTCTTGGCATTAAAAGAAAAAAAAACATCAGGCCCTAAGGTGGTCTACTAGGGGTTGCCCCCCAAAAAACGGTGTTTTCTTTCTTCTCAGAAACTACACATGCAATTCCAATGGGGGGTCGAGGGAGGGAGTTTACGGGGAGGGGTTGCCCCCACCCCCCAAAAGAGGTATTTGCTTTCTTCTCTGAAACCATACACAACATTTCGATGAAACTTCACCACAACCTTCATCACCCCTGATGTACCAAAGTTTGTTCATGGCATTAGAAAAAGCGATTCGAAGGGCTCTATGGAGGGGGGGATGCCCCCCAAAGTAGGTATTTACTTTCATCTCAGAAATTACGCAAACAATTTTGATGAAACTTCACCACAACCTTTATCACCCATGCTGCACCAAAGTTTGTTCACGGCATTTAAAAAAAAATCCATAGGTATTTAGTTTCTTCTCCATTACATACTGTATTTTGTGGGTCATTCACACCTATCAGTTGTTCCCTGGTTTTCTAATCCAGCCGCTACCAGGTGAGCATCCGTGGATATTGCCCCTATTTTTTTGGATTGTGATCTCATGATCAAAAAACACATTTTTGATCATAACTTAAATAATTTTCTCGTACTTTCATGGTGTTGAGTTTTATGGATAAATTATAAGTGGGGATACATTTTCTTAATTTACACTCGATCACGAAATGTTGAAGCTCAAGGTCATATGTGAGCACTATGAGCACTTGGTGTTGTGAAGAGTAGGTGAGTTATCTCCAGCACTATGAACAAATTCAAAATTCTTATACTGAAGTACTGCTGTCCCCATGGGATGGTGCCCCGGCATCACATCTGGATGCCTGGTGTTGGCTTAATGGTTAGGGTGGTGAGCTTGGGATCCTAGGGTCCTGAGTTCAAATCCCACTCGGCTGTTGAATTAATACCAGGTGGGGTTGACTCTGCCTGTCATCCTTCTGAGGTCGGCAAAATGTGTGCCAGCTTGCTGGTATTCTGTGTCGGAGTGGCGACCCGTCCAGGATTGTGCCCAATAGCCAAGGAGACTGCTTAGGCAGCACCAACACTGCACAGAGTATGATCCCAATGGATGGATGGATGGATCACATCTGCCTCTCCTGGATTCTGTGGAATCAAAAGCTCTAAAAATTATTAAAATCTCCCATGATGAGGATGAAGCACAAGTTCTGTTGTTCTAACCTTACAGGCAGGTCGTTGGTCTCTCTGTTCTCTACCGTCTGTTCTCTGCCACACACACACATCTTACCATCTTACACATTACTCCCTCTGCTCTCCCCATCCTCTGACCCTCCCCAGAAACTTTAAGATGTGTGTGTTCTTCCAATATCCTCCTTCTAGTTAAAATTTGAAAATCCAGGCTGATTGCACACCTCAACTCTCTTATTCCTCACTTCTTCCTTCTATAGAATCCCCATCCAAAGGTTGTTCTTTCTTACTCCACAGCTTCAAGTAAGCAGTGTGCCATCTCTTGTCATCCCCAATTCTGTTCCTTGATCTTTGTTACCATTATAAACCTTTCCTAAGGTTTATGGGGGTAATACTCAGTCTAGCAATCCTATTATTGCTCAGCTTGGTGCTTCCTCCGTTTCCTCTTTTCCTATTCGTTCATTCCCTTGATGTTTGTCCCACAGTCAGTTCCACCTTGCTCTTCCATGAACCTCACTCCTGTAAAGATTTTTATTTTTAGTAATAAACATGTTAAATACATGCAGTATAAAATACACTGGAAGCACCCGCTCCCTACAAGAGCAGCCAAGGGCGTAGTGGGGGGGGGGGGGGGTCATGTTATTATCGCCCATTATTAATACCATAGCAGAGTACCCACCCCATGGGCGATCTTGTTCTAAGCATGCAACACGTTGGTCTGGCACATCCCTTTACTTGGGGTGGTGTATAGGCAAACAGACTGCTGCCTTGATCGCTCGCAAAAATAAAAATAACCCAGGTTACATACATGAAGCAAAAACATGCGTACTGCTTATGTGCACATATAATAACGAACCAAGAGTTCGTTCTATAGATAACATGTATACAAACATGAATACGTGAGACAAACAAACCAAAATCAATTCCAAAATGACAAGAAAATGATGAGCAATATGATCAAACTCTCACTCCACGCGTTTGGATATCGGGTCGACTACATCACCACCTACGTCACCACATGGAGGTTGCCCATAACCTACATCACCACATGGAGGCCGCCATAACCTACGTCACACCTACGTCACCACATGGAGGCTGCCATACCTACGTCACCACATGGAGGCCACAGAACCTACGTCACCACATGGAGGCACCATAACCTACGTCACCACATGGAGGCCACCATAACCTACGTCACCACATGGAGGCCACCATAACCTACATCACCACATGGAGGCCACCATAACCTACGTCACCACATGGGGCCACCATAACCTACATCACCACATGGAGGCCACGATAACCTACATCACCACATGGAGGCCACCATAACCTACATCACCACATGGGGCCACCATAACCTACATCACCACATGGAGGCCACCATAACCTACGTCACCACATGAAGGTTGCCATAACCTACGTCACCACATGGAGGCCACCATAACCTACATCACCACATGGAGGCCACCATAACCTATGTCACCACATGAGGCTGCTAACCTACATCACCACTACGTCACCACATGGAGGCCGCCATAACCTACGTCACCACATGGAGGCCACCATAACCTACGACCAATGTAGGCCACCATAACAACATCACCACATGGAGACCACCATAACCTACGTCACCACATGAGGTTGCATAAACTACGTCAACATGGAGGCCACATAACCTACGTCACACATGGAGGCCAACATAACCTACATCACCACATGGAGGCCACCATAACCTACGTCACCACATGGAGGCCGCCATAACCTACATCACCACCTACGTCACCACATGGAGGCCGCCATAACCTACGTCACCACATGGAGGCCACCATAACCTACGTCCACATGGAGGCCACCATAACCTACGTCACCACATGGAGGCCACCATAACCTACATCACCACATGGAGGCCACCATAACCTACATCACACATGGAGGCCACCATAACTACGTCACCACATGGAGGCCACCATAACCTACATCACCACATGGAGGCCACCATAACCTACGTCACCACATGGAGGACACCATAACCTATGTCACCACATGGAGGCCGCCATAAACTACTACCACATGGAGCCACACCAACCTACGTCACCACGTGGAGGCCACACAACCTACGTCACCACGTGGAGGCCACACCAACCTACGTCACACGTGGAGGCCACCAACCTACGTCACCACGTGGAGCCACACAACCTACGTCACCACGTGGAGGCCACCATAACCTACGTCAACCACATGGAAGCACACTAACCTCGTCACCACGTGGAGGCCACCATAACCTACGTCACCACATGGAAGCCACACTAACCTACGTCACCACGTGGAGGCACCATAACCTACGTCACCACATGGAAAGCCACACTAACCTACATCACCACATGGCACTTTCTTAAACTTTAGCACTTGTTACATGACCATTTGATATGACACATATTGAGTGCACATCGAAAATTTTCAAAGTATAGTTTGGATACATATACGTCAGAAATGTAGAGAGATGCAGTTACAAATTTCCCCCGACAAGAATTAGCTCGCAACCAGGGCTGCTGAGAGCCAGAATGGGCCCTGGAGCAATCCGAAGTGTAGGGCCCTCTTCAAATGTTGTTTTTTAAACAACCTATGGGGAGGTTTCGGTATTTTCATCGTCGGAAACGCATGCCATGTTTAAGGGAAATTGGGGTGTTTTTCACTTATTCCTCCATGCAGATTAGTTTGACACACTTCATGCGGATGTGGTGTGGCCAACACTCCTGGCTGTGTTCATTTCTGTCATTACATCATTACCATGATTGTGATCATGTAAATTGTTCCCACAGTAGTTTATTTTACGAGGGAGGGTGTCACTGTCCGTGGCAATGGCATGCGGGATAATCACCCTGAGTGACTTGGAGGGAG
>CM068956.1:5250553-5261143 GCA_035128595.1 Eptatretus atami | reverse complement strand
ATGTTAAAAATGAAAGTTGCCCCAGCGCGAGCGTGCTTTTATACCCCCAGTTGTGATCATAATATGAAACAAAAGTTGAAAGATAATTCCGGGCCCTATTAGATCGGGCCTCAGGGTAGTTATCCCGCCTGCCCTCTACCCCCCGGCACCCCGCCTCTCCGGTCCAGCTTGCATCGACTTTTCGCATGTGCTACGTATAGGGTAGAGTGATGCGAGAACAGACAGGGGGGGGCTCAGAGAAGATTCTGAGATGAGAATAGGTAGAGCCAAATTGGAGCAACCAAAACAGCCAGAGGTGGAAGGGGGTGTGTGCGTTGGTGGGTCTTGTCGAGAAGACATGCTCTCTCGCTTGTGGTGATCTCTCTCTTTTTTTAAAAATGTTTTTTTTTGTACTTGTATATATTAGATTGATACACAAAAAGGTATCACTCACCCCACCCACCCATCCACCTTGTTTTTGATGCCATTTTCCCCACCTTTTTAAGACGAATAACAGTGCCATTGCTGGCTGTGCACATGTCAAACAATCTCTGCAGTTCCCACGATGGTGCCTTTGATAGTGAAAGTTTTTTTTAATTTTAACCTGAATGTTCTGCTGAATCATCACTGCACCCCGAATCTTCATGTCCCACCACATTCTTACATAGTTAGAGTGCCATCCGCGTGAAGTCGAATGCGTTCGAACTACACAGTCACGTGGGGGCGTTCACAAGGTTCTCAAAGCGAGACAATCGGAATACTCCAAGAAACAGACTTTTCATTTTTAATGTCTTAAGTACACACCTGTAACTAGTGCAAACTGTTTTTTTTGGTGTTGACTATAAGTACATACACTGAAACATTAAAAAACAATAAACCTCTAAGGTTTCTTGGACTATTGCATCTTAGTTAGATCGCCTCTCATATGGTGGTGGAGTTAATATAGGTTTCAATGTTTTGTGTTGCAGCATCATCGTGAATCACATGAATCCCTTGATGAAGACCCTAATTATATGAAGCCACAGGAGGGAATGATGCGTGCACTTTCACCTCGATGATAACATTTTCTCACACCATGCATTTACATCTGTTTGCGTGGTTTCTCAATCCATGCCACGATTTACCATATGCACCCTTCGAGTGCTTGCACCTTGCAGTACGATAAACGGAGATATTCCGAACTGCGTTCACAAATTTTCTGGGTTTTTATTTATTTAAATAAGACAGTTGGTATGATTATTTACACATCGGTATCTTTTGTCAGTTGGCATTTGCTTGCAAAAGTGCACTTATGTTTGAGCTGTCTGGTCTGGGTTGGAATCCTGTCCCAACTATAAACTGTTGGATTGGTGCATTGCAGGTATGACATTACAACGCAATGTGTGCTATCCCTTAAATTGATTTTAAGGGATCGTGGCCAAATTCCAAATTCCTGCCTAAACTACAGGTATTAAGTGATCTGGTCTTCTTGGACACTCCTTTGACACGAGGTTACACCATTTGCTATCTCAGAGTGTGGTCGCTCTGCGGGCTGCAGCAGTCCGACACAATAAAATGCTATGATGCCATAATACGACGCCACAATCCTCTTTTGGATTACCATCACGTCATCTTTTGACATTTTACTTTTGTTGTGGGATTATGATGAAGATGAATAATGAAGAAAAATGAAGAAGAAACACAAGGGAATTAGATAGACGTAGGTGGAGGTCATTCATGCCTGCACTACATCAACACTGCACCAATTTATCAACACAAGGTCAAAATAAGAAAATGCAAAATGTTTTATTTTTAAATTAAGTGTTTTTTTCTGGGTTGTTTTTGTAGTTTTTCTGTTTTTAATTTTATTTTATTCAGCGGAGGGGGCATGGGCTTGGTTAAAAACACATGAAATCAAACACACGACACCCCTTGACGAGACCCCCACCAACAGCACTCCGTACACATGCACACAATCACCCATCACTGCTCAAAGTCCTGCCAGCATTCCCATACACCTCTATCTCCATAACTTCCAGGTACCTATCTAATTCTCATTTAAACTTATCCACCGTTTCTGCTGCCACTACCTTTCCAGGGAGACCATTCCATGCATTAACTACTCTCTGAGTTAAAGTCCCCTACCTTACTACAGTCTTAACTCTCCTCTTCTTTACTCTCAGGCTATGGCCCCTGGTCCTATCACTGTCTACTCTGTTGAATAATTCATCTTCCCTTATTTTATCTCTACCTTTCATTATCTTAAACATCTCTATCATATCTCCCCGTAACCACCTCCTTTCTAGTGAATAAAGCCCTGTCTCCTTCAGCCGCTCCTCATAGCTGAGTCTAGCTCAGCCCGGAATCAATCGAGTAACCCTACTCTGAACCCTCTCTATGGCATCTATGCCCTTCCTGAATTGTGGTGACCAAAACTGCACACAATATTCCAGATGTGGCCCTCACTAAATTCCTGTCACAATGTTAACACCACCTTTTTGATTTATAATTATCCCCTCCTTATACAGCCTAAAACCCGATTTGCTCTTCCTATAGCTTCTGGCACTGTGCTGCCTGCTTACCTCCCATATCTATGACCACCCCCAGATTCCTCTCTCCTGTGTGACACGCTTAAAATAACCCTTGCATCTGTAATCTCTCTTTCATTGTCTTTCCCATCCCAACACTTACACTTGCTCAGGTTAAATTACATCTGCCAATCTTTCGCCCAATCTGGCTTCTGTTTTCTAGTTCTTGAGTGACGATGGTGGTTTTCTTCTTCAGGGTCTCTGCCGACTTTCCTCAAAGATAACTTTCCCGGTCATTTTGTCATTTTTTTTCCTGTTATTTTGTTATCTCTGGTTTACTGTGTTCCCAGTTCAGTTCTTGTGTTAACTTGTGCTATATTGATGAGTTTCGTTGTCTTTCATATCGGGTTTCCTTGAGGCCTACCCTTATTCCCATCTATGTGGCACGATCGTGTTTAGTGTATTTTCTTCTTTTACCAAAAGTTTTTATTTTCACGACTTTTCCTCCACTCCCACTCCCAACTATACCCTGTTTCATGTCTTTAAAAAAAGAAAAAAAAATAACAAAAAAAAAACCTTGTCCTCCTCGTATTAAACCCCACGTAACCACGTGACTTCCTGTACTGACTCTTCTTCCTCGTTCTTCTGCCAATCTACCATCTTCCTTCTACTTTTACGAACCCACATTCACCACACACCTTCATGATTTTTTTATTCAACCTTTCCTTTACCTAATCTTTAAAGAAAAGAAACAAAAGAAAAAAATTTTCTATGTTCTTTTTACTTTTCACCTGACACCTCCCATAACCACGTGATGTCTCTACTCCCTCTACTCCCTCTACTCCCTCTACTCCCTCTACTCCCTCTACTCCCTCTTCCTCTTCCTGTAACTTTCGCCGTCCTATCATCTTCCTTCTATTTCAGCCGATCCAAATTCACCATTCACCTTCACGGTTTTTCTTCAACCCTTCTTTTACCTATCTTACCTAATCTTTATCAAAATAAAAAACAGTCATTTTTTCTTTTTTTCCAACTTCAGTGCCAATTCACCCCACCTCCTTACATCTACCTCCTCCTAACTCCTCACCTGTTCTATACTCTCCTGACCCATACACCTCCACTGCGCCTCATCCCATCACCACTGAGCCTTTTCTCCTCCTCACCTGGCCCTCTCCCCCAGCTCTTCTGTAATCCCCCACACACTGTCAACATCTCCCCCTATCTACCCACTCCTTCTCCGTCCTACCCTCCCTCTCCCCTCCCCTCCCCTGCATGCAAAGCCTCCTCCTCTCAATCTTCCTTAACAGGGTGGACCTCACACATCCAGGGTCTTCGCTCAAACCTGACAGATCTCTCCATACAGTTTGCCACTTTCCTCCTTCAAGACGTCTCTGACTCCCTAGTATCTCTCCCTGGCTACTCCCTCCTCCGGTATGGCAGACTTGAGCCTCGTCCTGACGGTGGAGTTGCTCTCTTCATCAAATACTCTATTCCTTACTCACCATGCACTGCCCTCACTCCCCCACACCCCCAGGAATACCTCTGGCTGCAGCTTCCCCTCCACTCCCACCTCATGTTTATGTGTGTGTCCTTCCGACCACCAAACAGTGATGACTCCATTTACATCTTGCTCTCCGAAAACATGGACCAACTTTTATCCTCTCATCCGAACTCTCTCTTCCTCTTATGTGGCGACTTAAATTGTCATCATGCCAATTGGCTGGGTGTGGGTACTTCCCTCATCTGTCATGGCACTTCAGCAAAGGACTTCTGTGACTCATTGGGACTGACTCAATCGGTCAACTTCTTGAACAGGATCTCAACCAACGGTACTTAATCTCTTCTGGATCTGATTTTGACCAACTTCTCAGAAAATATCTGCTGTTCTTCCTCCGCTCCAATCAGTTATTCTGACCATATCCTTGTCAAAGTAGACATCTCTCCGGCTGTTATTAGAGAACAACCTCAGCACCGTCGAGTCCGGCATTTCACTCAAGCCGACTGGCAAGGTCTTCAAGCAGCCATCAAACTTCTAGACTGGTCTCCCATCGCTACTTTCTCCAACATCAACTCATCCTGGGAATTCTTTCAAAGAAACTTGCTCTCTCTCATGCACAGATTTATCCCCTCTCATCTTCAGTTGTCCCACCCTTCCCGCCGCCCATGGTTCACTGAAGCTTGTGGCGAGGCAGTTGTCCTGAAACACCTTGCCTTTGCCTCATGGAAGTCAAATGCAACTGAAGGTAATCTCAGTTCCTTCCACAAAGCTCGGAACAAATGTGTGTCTAACCTGAGGGTAGCAAGGCAACAACATCTTTCTCATCTCAAGTCTGAACTCTTAAACCTGTCTCCCTCCTCCAAATCCTGGGGGTGTCGAGTTGCATATTTCTGTTGTATGCTCCCCCTTCATCCCCTCCCTTACATCAAATTGCCGCACGACTGACACTGTAAGTGAAAAGGCTGAACGCCTGAACTCCGTGTTTACTTCGAAATCTTGTGTCCCAAACCCATCGCATTCTGTACCTACCTTACACAGTCACACCCAACTGTCCCTGGACTCTGTGTCCTTTTCTCCTGACAAGGTGGAGAGCTTGCTGTCAAACCTCGACTCAGATTCTGCAACCGGTCCAGACTGCATCAGCCCACATGTCCTAATATCACCCTCTCTCTCTGTTCTATTCACCCTCTCATTTGCTCACGGTCATCTGCCTTCTGCGTAGAAATCAGCAAACATTACCGCTCTGCATAAAAACGGTGCAAAATCATATCCTTGCAACTACAGACCAATCAGCCTTCTCCCAATCATCAGCAAGATTCTGGAATCCATCTTCGCTTCTGACATTAAATGCTTCCTCTTCTCCAATGGCTTGATTTCCAATCATCATTTTGGATTCAGACCAGGTCACTCGACCCTGGATATGCTGCTCCTGCTTTCCTCACAATGGATGGAGGTCCTCAATCCCAGACATAAGATCAGAGCCATATCCCAAGACATATTGCATGCTTTCGATATCGTCTGACACCCTGCCCTGCTCACCAAACTCTCTTCCAATGGTATCCAAGGCAATCTCCACTCTTTGCTCGTAGACTTCCTTTCCTGTTGCAGTCAACGTGTGGCCCTAAATGGAGTTCTCTCATCCACTCTTCCTGTCCAGGCTGAAGTTCCTCAAGGCAGTGTTGTGGGCCCTGTTCTTTTTCTGGTTTTCATCAATGATCTCCCCGACCCTCTGGAAAATCCTCTTTATCCTTTGCTGATGACTCCACCCTCTGCCATACCATCTGTCATCCCTCAGACTGGCATGCAGCAGCTTCTTCGCATCTCGTGCAGATCTGGATTAAAATCAACAAACTGGTCCAACACATGGAACATGTCTTTAAATCCTGACACATCCCATACTCTCACTATGTTCTCTGAAAGGACCATTTGGAATCCCCCCCCCATCTACTTTCTCAAAATCTCTGGAAGAACTCCATTCAAGATTCTCGGTCTCACGATCTGCCATGATCTTTCCTGGGAAAGCCACATTTCCAACCTGGCCTCCAAAGCCAGTCGCGACTGGGCATCCTCCATTGTGCAAAGTCCTTCCTTGGCCCACCTGATCTCCTGACCACATACAAAGCTTTCGTCCACAGCCTAATGGTATACTCCTCTCCCATCTGGGTCTCCCATCACTACTTTCTCCAACATCACCTCGTCCTGGGAATTCTTTCAAAGAAACTTGCTCTCTCATGCACAGATTTATCCCCTCGTCATCTTCAGTTTGTCCCACCTTCCTCCTGCCCATGGTTCAATGAAACTTGTGGCTCCTGCTCCCACTTTTCTGCTTTACGCTGTGGAAAAGGCATTATGACATTGGTAATATCCTGCAGTGAGGCTGAGTCTTTGGGCTCTCACTCTCTCACACAAGCAGGTTGGTGTCTTTCTCGCCTTCTACCAGTCTCCTCTCCTGTCTTGAACCCTGCTCTGTCTGCAATATCCCCCCCCTGTCCCCCCCCCCCCCCCCATAACTTCTGCAGGGCGTCAGATCTGCCAGCAACTCCTTCTGGTAAACAACCAAAACAATCACATGCTCCCTTCACCTCTTTCATTCTCTTTTTCCCCACTTGGAAAACTCCCACACTCTCTTCAATCCAATTTTTCCATCCAGGCCAACAAAACGCTGTTCACACACCTCTTACTTCCCCATCAAAACCAAGATCTTCTACCCCCGTAATCACCCCAAACCTCCCCATTCAAATTTCCTGCCTTCCTTCCAAAAGTCTCGCTGTCATGTAACTTCCTGAAAGTCCTGTAATGTCCATCTTGTATTCCCCGCGTCCCCCTCCATCCTTCCCTTCACAGCTCTCTAATGTCTCTGTTCCCACTGTTTTGTCCTTCCCTCTCCCGCCCTCTTGTCTCCTGCCCTTGTGTGCATTCTGTGGTTCGCTCTCATATGAGCCTCGACAGTGTAAACAAAAAAAACTCGTTTTAATTTCAACCTGATTGGATGTATGGTCTGGCAGCCACAATTATTTGATTTTTTGATCTGGGTTCATTTTTTATTTTTTATAAGACTCACTTGGCGACGCCAGGATGGGTTTGAGGGTCGAGGAGTAGCAGCTGAAACCCGAGTCCTATCCAAGTTCCTCCTGATAACTTCATCTTTGCTTTTTGCTTGTCCGGGTTCCTTCTGATGAATCAATGCAGTATCTATTTTATTTGGTGTTCCATTTTATTTGAATTTAAATTTTTTCAATCCCATTCTTAATTTAATTGAACAAAGAGGACGTAATGACTCAGGTGTCCAATCAAAACGGGGTTGCATCAAAGCGGGTCATCTTGGTACCCGGTCATCACTGACAGCGGTTATAAAGTGGCACTTCTCGTGTTAAGTGCGTACATTGAAAACCGTTCAACGGAGGAAATTGAAACTACCACATGTTACTTGACCATTTGATATCGTGCGTATTGAGTGTATAGTGCACTATGATATGTAACAAAAATGACTTTCGTAGGATTTTTGTGCCAAAATTTATTCTTTTTGCAGTTTTGTCAACTATAGTGGGTAAATTAACAGAAAAATTTGGGGTTGAATTTTTTTGTGAACTTTTAGGGTGTTTTGGGGGGCCCTTTAGGGGGGTGACCCCCCAATTATTGCTCTGCCTATATCTTTGCTCCTAGACATGCTAGCTTCATAATCTTGGTGTCTAGGATAGGGTTTATGTGGGCGCACCTGATTCAATTATGATGGTATGAGGTGATCTGAGGTCAAGGTATAGGTCCAAGTCACCACAGGGTCATAAATGGCTCAAAGGTCAATCGGCCAAAATAATTGAACTATATTGTAATACCACTTTATATGGTTTTTGTGGGTGAGGGAATTCAATGTGACATTCTTTTTTTTATTGGAGGTCATGATCAGGTTATAAGTAGGTTCATGGTCAAGGGTCAATTGGAGTCATTCACATTCTTGATCATCATGACCAAAAACTATAAACCTGTAAATTTATAAAACCAGAAACCTGTACATTATACATCTTCATCCTCAATATCGTCATGCCTGACATTTTGACATCCGTGGTCATGACATTTGCAAAGCGGTGTGCAGGGCAGGTTGTTTTTTGCACAAGAACAGTTGCGTGCAACAGGCAGGGGATTTACAGCCCGCATTTGATCAGCTCTAGAACTGCTTGTGGAGCAGGTAGTGCAAGACACCGTAGAGGGAAAGATTGCCCCATCCTCGAGGACCCAACCGCTGTCTTCCAAACTAGGAAGTTGGGATGTGTAATGACATAAGCTTTGTTCACCATGCATACAAATTTTGCCCGTTGAATATGAGGCAGCAGTGTAGCTCGGGTGGGGGCAGCATCGCAGACTCCATGTTTTTCGACCTGAAGAGCTCCCAGCGAAGTTGGGGGATAATATAATGAAATGATCTGCCAGTGATTTGAGGTTCACATCACCTAGATTAGCCTGCTCCACCACCTTTCTTTTAGATCTTTCACGAGTGATATATCATGTTTATCAACAAGTTTCTTATTGACAGAGTCTCCCTCCTTGCAAATGATGCAAGTCCTCACTTCTGCAGCTTTTGTTGAGACATTTTTCAGGTAGGTTAAAGTTCAGAGCTTGACTGCATGGGCACTAGGGATACAACTTTTTGCAACTCCATAGTCCTGTATCATATTCTATGAGCTTTTGCTAGAAAACAATGAAAATCAATGTTTTTTTGTATTTGTCAAAAAAGTTCACCCATGACTAACTTTGAAATTTTATACTCGTTGCATTTGGGTGATTCCAAAAACTAGAACCTGTTTAATTAATTATTTAACTTTAAAAAAGCTTACTACCCTACAAGACTGCTTTGAAATCTTGACAAATCACTGAAACAAGAGCCATCAAAACTAAACATCAGCAGAAGCAATCAATGCTGTGAGCGAGCAATTAAGGTCATGCAATCATGCAAATTTCAAAGTTAGTCAGGGTGAACTTTTTTGAACAAATACAAAAAAAACATTGATTTTCATTGTTTTCTAGCAAAAGCTCATCAGAATATGATACAGGACTATGGAGTTGCAAAAAAGTTGTATCCCTAATGGCACGTTCACAGTGATACAGGGAAACACCTGAAAATAAAGAAGAAATAATGGGCAAGATGTACAGACCACTCGGTTCATATTCAGTTATTCTGCCAACACAGATTTGATAATTTTTAACTAAGAATGCCTTTTGCATTTTTTAATTATTTTATATATCATATAATCATAGTCTACCTTAATATTGCATTACATAGAATGTTATTTTCATTGGACTTGAATATATGTATCATTCTGTTTTAATGCTATAATTTTAGTCAGAAATGTATGGCACTTATAGGCCACCATACACAAACTAGTTAAATAATGAAAGTTTAAATTTAAATAGAATATTTGACCAAATAACATAATAATTTAGAGACTATGGTATTACATTATGATATAGGTGGAAGTTTTAGCATACATACCTCTCAAGAGAGCCACTTTTCTCCAGTTATTTTCCAAAACATGGCATGATGGATTTGGCACCAGCATGGTTCAATGGGAAATCCCCAGAAATACATGGTGTCCCATAAGGGACATAACACATCAAGATACATCTATAATGACTATTTTTTTATTGATCAACACATTATATAGATCCTTAATCATTTGATTTGAAAGTTTATAATGGTAAAGTTAAATGTTATGTTTGATGAACAGAAATTTATCCTAAAGAAGTTTTAATGGAAATGTAATTCGATACTGCATTTTTAGGGGAAATGACAATTTGGCTCTGTTAATTGGAATTTATTTCCATAAACAATAATGACTGTAAGTACCTTATCATACTTGATTAATGATATTAAACTTATCATTATAATTATGGGTACACCCAGAGAGTTTCATATATATATTCCTTGAAATACATTACAATTGCCCACCCAAATGACCTTTATAACTGACCTTTATAACTAAGTTATAACTTATAACTAATGTATACAAATGATCACCACCTCCAATAAAAAAAAAGAATGTCACCATTGAATTCCACACCTACAAAAACCCATATAAAGTGGTACTACATGATATAATGTAGTTCAATTATTTTGGCTAATTGACCGTTTGAGGCCATTTATGACCCTGTGGTGACCTTGGACCTATTACCTTGACCTCAGATCACCTCATAACCATCATAATTGAACTCAGAGCCCACATAAACCCTATCCTAGATACCAAGATGATGAAGCTAGGCCATGTCTAGGGAGCCGAAAGATATAGGGCCAAGCAATATTTGGGGGGTCACCCCCCTAAATGGCCGCCCCAAATACCCTAAAAGTTCACGAAAAATTTCAACCCAGAATTTTTCTGTTAATTTACCCCCTATAGTTGACAAAAGCGCAAAAAAATCAATTTTGGCACAAAAATCCTACGAAATTACATATAGTGCACTAGTACATCGAAAATGTGTACACATTTACATCAGGCTCAGAATTGTAGATTGATGCATTTACAAATTTATCGCTGGAAGACTTGGCTGACACCCAGGGCCACCAAGAGCCAGAATGGGCCATGGGGCAATACTAAGTGACGGGCCCATTTCGATTGT
>CM068956.1:5211402-5223718 GCA_035128595.1 Eptatretus atami | reverse complement strand
TTGAGACAAAAACGGCCGGTGTTTTCCCAAAGATTTTATTCTCTTTACTTATTACTTTACTTAATTACTATATAATTTATATACACGTGCATCACACCACAATGCCTCCCGTGGCCTGGAACCACCAAACTCCCTCCACTATAAACACTACGCAACCCGCACACGCACATCGCGTGCCATTATTTCCTTCAAATGTGCGTGCCAATTTCCAAACGGCATCTCACCTTGCTTCACACCTCACTCACCAAACCTCACCATTTCAACCACAAACGCCTCCCGCATATGGGAAAAAGATTCCCGCACCCCCTCGTACCACGGCATCGCCACAACTCACCACTATACAGAGGAGTGCTGCACAACTTGGACTGTCCTCGGACTGCGCAATGCGGGGCCGAGCAACCGACATTTATAGCTCGACCGCATCTCGCTGGGGATGTCCTGGGTGGGCACGCAGAATTGATACGACCCTCATCCAGTCGCCATAACACGGCAAGACAGGAGCGGCGAGGAGGAGTCGTGGGAAGGGCGAGTAAAGTGACTAAGCCGGAGATAACGCACCACATCTCGAGGTGGGAACGCTCAGGCGGAGCGTCCCACGGAGGTACACACTACACAAACAGACCTTTACACGGCTAGGTTAAGGATCTTTCTCCTCACGCATCGCCTCTCCTCTCTCTCTATCCACCCCTCTATACCGTCTCCTTTGGACACGACAGAAGAACATCATTACTGACTCGCAATCCCATTTTCCTCTGGCAAGACACCACACCTCTAACTCCCACACCTTCGACACCACCAGTATTCCTCCCTCCTCCCTCTCCCGAAGCATACAGGGTGCGTTGTTCCATTGACCGTGCCAGGTATTGTGAGGCCGTTTATCTTCATCTGCTTTCTCTCTCTCTCTGGGCTATATCTAATCTTCTCGGGTGTGGTGGTGTGTGTGTGTGTGTGTGTGTGTGTGTGTGTGTGTGTGTGTGGTGGTGTGTGTGTGATAGCGCCTGTCGTAGCATTGTTAAGATTGTAGAAGTTCTAACGGGATGTGTCTGCTTTGGAAGATTGGTTGCCTTTTGCCGGACCCCACGAATTTCTTGCTTTCCCTGCTATACATAATAATAAACCCCATTCACTATCCCACGTACCTTTCCTCGCCATTGTGAATAAATGCTTTGCATAGAAAGGTTCCCAACTTGTTTTCGTCTTTTCCTTCATTGGTCCAGCATGGTTCGTACTCTCGTCTAGCCGGGACGTTATCCCCCAACGATCTGTTTTCAAGACGGTATGTTCTTGGCAGTTAAGCTCAGCTGCATCTGCCCTGGAAAGGTAATCCGGTTTGAGCAAGGTGTACCAAGGGCGTGCCCCCCGGTAATTAAGCCATGTGACCTTTAGGTAAACGGTATCAGACGGAGGACCCTAAGTCACGTGGTCGAGTTATTGGCGTTCACGGTCGATTAACGACCTGCCGTGTCACTAAGTTATTCGTGTACGACGGCCTGCAATTCCAGAGCGTCTGGTGAGAACCCGAGGTAGCTCACCCCGTCGTGATCTTCCTCGCCCCCGACCCCGGGTCCACAACAACATATTGTTACGGCTGTGGAAATTAGCAATACATCATAAAGGACCTCAGATTAGTTTATACCGCTGAGTTGGTGTTAGATAGGTTTCCCCACCATTGTTTGGAGGGAATTCTTTGTGTTCACCGGGCTGCGACCCTTTGAGATGGTGTTTTTCTTTCTCTATCGTTATTTTGGACCGACAGAGCACACTACGACCCTTTTCGCGCCAAAAAGGAGTCCGAACACGCGGAGTGAAAACGTAGACAATTAAACCTGCGCTAGTGCGCGGGTTTTCGCACCCCTCTGCGGTGCCAAGGCTGGCACGAGAAGCGGCGAGGCGCTCTCTCCCGATTGGTGGATGCACGGCGTGGGGTGGAAAAAGGGGAGGAACCCCTCTTTGGAAGAAGCTTCTTGAAAGAAGGTGGAGCTGAAAACGGGGTGGAGCGAAGGGCGGAGCCCCGCGCTATTTAAGGCGGACCGCACGCGAGGCTCCGGCCTCTCAGCTCTCTCTCTCTCCTCTCTCTCTCTCTCCCTCCCTCTCGTTCTTGGTCTCGTTGGCGCTGGTCCACCTCTTGGGGCTTCTCTATTCTTCTTGGTTCATGCTCCAGCGTTCTCCCTGTGGTGCATGATTTCTTCCCCTGTCTCCCGGTGGTCCTGTGGAGCGACCTGTTGTTGGAGGCGCGGGCCGGTGACGAGTCCGGGCGACGCATCAGAGACGCGGACTGAAGGCGCAGCTCTGCCGGCTGTGTGGTGCGAACCTGTGCGTCTGGGTGAAGAGCGCCGGAGAGAGCTTGCCGGCCACGCGGGAGGCCCGGAATCAGGCGCGGCCACGTCCGTGGGGACGGGGCGTCACGACTCGCCGACCACCGAGGGGGGCAGGTAACCTGCATCGGTCTCGTGGGCCTATTCGGTCAGCCAAGGCTCACGGCCATAAAGGTCCGCGGACCCTGTCTACCTCCCTGCCTATGGGGAGGTCTTTCTTTTGCTTTTGTATGACTGCTGTGGCGCCGTGTCCCTATAAGTAGACCTGTGTAAGTGACTGTACATTGCTCGTATTTGGTGGTAACGCTTTCTATTGTTTCTTGTACATTGCATGACTGCCTTGCTTCTGAATACATGTGTGTTATAATAAATGTGCTTGTGTGAAAGGTATCCCATTCGTTGCGTCCTCATTCCCCCATTGGAAATGCCATCTTGCATCGTGGAATAATTAGTTGGGTTTTAAAAACACCCGGTAAAGAGAATCGGATCCGTCGAGGTCGGCGATAATACCCGCTCGGTTATCACTGTAGAACGGACGGACCGCTTAAGCGGTTCGTGTCCCAAGCCGACCTGCGGCGAGGTACGGCCCCTCGGTAGGTTACCCGCGCGAGTACTTAGGTATTTCGATATTCGGCGAGTGACCCTATTTCGCGCGGGTAGAATGCGGACTGGGCTGTGGTGAGGTTAAACCCCCACCCGTGACTGGTTTCTGGCGATAGTTCCAGGAAGGGTCACGACTGAATTGCTGTCCGGTGGACGGCGCGGCTGCCATTGGAGGTACGCGGCCGCTCGCACGCCGGCGGGCGCGAATTCGTAACAATATATTGTAAATATATATATTGAAAAAAAAAATATATATATATAGGCTTTTGACATTTGCAAGTGGTACATGCTTGGGAGCATCATTGGTATGCATTGCTGTCTGTGCTATCGCTGATTAGCCAAAAAGTGATGAAACCGGTCCGGTAGCTGAGGAGGTGTGTAACATTGGGATTCTCATGTGTGTACTTTGTGTGAATGTCTTTTATAGTTGTGGAGGAACTTTTGGAAGGGTTCGAAAACCCAGACAATCGTCTGGATGGCAGACGGAGGGTTGCTCTGTGCGGATTATGTAGTTTTACCATGTGAGACATAATCTGCGGTGATGCTCACTATCTGATGTAAAAAATACTAATGTGGTCATCATTGGTTAGATATTTATCGGTATGCCATCCTGATGAAGGTAAATAAGCCCGAAATCCAGATCTGTGGCTCCGTTTGATGTTTAACTGATATTAACCATATAATCTTTGTCTGTTTAATGGAGTCCCCGGGCCGAGGCCTCAGTGTTGGAGGTGACTCATTGGTGTAGGACTGTGTCCAATGTGAATTGGGGGTGTACTCGTCACACTCCACATGTTTTGAAATATATATATACCACTACGTGGTTATGTCGGGTTTGAATAAGATAGGCGGTGTGTTATATACTTAAGGGAGTTTCTTATCTTACGTTTTTTTTTCTGTATAATATTGTCTTTCCTCTGATAACTCTCTGTTTTATTCAAATGAAGCAAAATCAATTTTTTTTTTACACTAATTGTTTTATTATAATGAATGTATATATAATATAAGTAAAGTTATCAATTATTGTATTTTTACAAGGGACGTCAAATGTCGCATAATAGAATGAGCTTTCCTCATCGGAAATCTCTACCGAATGCAAGGTGCGTTGCACCTGGTTATCGAAATTTCACATCATGGACAAACGGCATTGCACAGCGCCCATCGGTTTCCTCTCGCCCCGTAATAATGCACAGGCGAGTCTATTCGTTTGCTCAATTGTGTCTTCTCCTCTTAGATAGCATGCACAGTCTGCGTCCCTCGGTTGTTCTTCTCACGCGTATTTAATATGTCCTCGCAGCTGTGCGTCATGTGGTTTATTACAGTGGCACAGGTGCGGAGTATTTCTTCGTGTTCTCTGACTCCACGCACGGTCAGCGTCGTCGCATTGAATCCCGCGGAGACGACGATGGGTGATTGCTCGAACAAGGCAAAGAGCGGCAACGGAAAACGCACTGACTACCACCAAGCGAATGTCCGAATCTGTTTCAAGCGGACTGCTGCACGGTCGAGCCTGTGCAGGCTTCAGTAATGGGATGATTGCCATTCGGCGTGACACGTTTCGGGCCACGTGGTGTTCCGCAGCGACCCGTTGAGGCCAGAGCTCTATTGTTAGATCTACCGTCAGTCCGCGGTGCCATGACTTTTCGTTGTGAAAAGTTTATAAAATCTAACAGGAGACGTTACATCGAAAGGCTAACTAGACTATACAAGACTTTGTCCAATGTTTTCTACACATTCTCCGTCGTCGTGTTCCGCCGCTATGACTCCGATGGTCTGTCTCATGGTCCGTCCCATCCGGAATATTCGTTTATGCGGCGCGATAACTCAGAGAAGGTCATCAGTTCGTCAGAGTTTCATCAAACTTGGTAACAAGGTAAAGATCTGACAAGGGCAATTAAGATGATTATCTTTTGGTGCCAGCATGTGCTAAGGCAAGGTCAAAAGAAGTCAGGTACAAACTCGAACTCGTTACCTATGAGATCTTCGTAAGACAGGGCCCTAAACAGCTCTGATCAAATATTGTGAGCGGCAATATTCAAAGCGTGAGTACAAATATAAATACGATTAAATAAGTTCATAGATCTAAGGACGCAATTATTACTGAGATAATAGAATTTTGGCCAGATTACGATAACACATCAGACTTAATAGAGGAGACATCAAGCTCCAGTACTCAAACGTTGTTGTGCGCAGAACCGAGAAGCAGATAGGAGCATATAGTGTCCTTCCAACGTCCGGGGACTCTTACACCGCGCCAGCTCGATCATATTACTAGCACACCAGGACTATAAGAGAAAGATAAAGAACGTTCAATACCTTAACACCTTCCTCTTGACCCTCTCCCGCCGAATACTGCCCAAATAAATAACGCGTGCGCAGTGGAGCTAGCAAGCTTTTATCCAAATGTATATCACGATCTTCCACTCGGTACGATTCCAAAGAGCAGAAGCGATGGCTCATCTGGCGTCATCTTGAGATGAGGACTCCACTGTCGGTGAATACCATCTCAGGAACATTCACACTGAGCGAAAAAACCGGTAATGTGACGTCAACGAATGAAGTTCTCAGAGCAACGTTAGTGGGACGTCGAAAGCACTCCAAGTGCTGTGTCTTGCTTAATTATGGCCCGGTCGGTACGCTTGGAGTGATATCGACCGCATGAGGCAGTCCTCAGCCGATCATCGATGTGATAGTCGGCCCCACGATTCAAGCTGAAAGACGGCCTTGTGTCTGGAGTCGCACTAATAATCTCTGTCTGAAATTTGCTATCACCAACACGAGCTTGATTGAATTTCGCAAGACCACACTGTGATTTTGCGACAGTGTGTACCGAGGCAGTCCTAAATAAACGACTCATTGTCAAATTTCCCCCACTTTTTTTTGTGAGTAGACGTGGGTCAGGTGTAATATATTATAAAGTGGTGTCGAATGCATGCTATAATATCAGCTGGGTATACTCGTGGTCTCTTATTATACTCATTACTCTAGTCTAGTAGTGAGTCAGGTCATGTACTTATTAAATATATACAGCACACACACCACTCCCGATGTCTGCCGCACACACGACACAACCAACAGAGGTGAGCTTGCTGGGTGAAGAATCACAGGTCACCCACAATGAGTGCTTCTCTCGAGTTGTGTGCGAGTTGTTTGCTTGCTGTGCTTCGCTTTCTGGTATCTTTAGCTGGTCTTGTAATTTAAGCCCCCTGGCTCGCAGCTTAAGTCAGACACGTAGGACTACAGCGATACAACACGCGGGTTTACCCAATCTCGAGGTTTGCGACATGTAGCTCAACCACCTCTCAATTAATGAATCGCTGGATGAATTGATTTGATATTTGAGGCCTCTTAAGGACAGTGAATTCATTAATAGCTGAGATCTGCGATATAGAAGAGGAGACACACCGTGGTCAGTATCTATTGTTAAAAATAGCGTCCGTGAATTTAGCTTCCCGAATCGAGACGAGTTACCGCAACGCATAAGTTTGGAGCAGAGACAGAAAAGCGTAGACAGCGCGCATCCACATACTTAAGCATCTGCCGTATGTCTGGCATAAGCAAACAATAATAAGAGAAGATATCCATATATCGCGAGAACGGTAAATTATTACTAGATTTATAGAGGAAAAGACATAAAAGTTGCAACAAACTAATACCTAAAAAGAGTAGGAGGCGATATGAATAGAAATAAAAGTCTACATGAATATTAATTGATATTAGAGTTGTCAGTATGTAGTATTTCTATTATCAAGACTTATGAGCGTTGATACGATAGATAAACAAGTTTGCTATGGTGAATTATTCCTTTTGCAATGACCATATTAATACTCATCACATAGTCTACATCCAACACTAATTAAATTAAATTGAGGTAGTATAGAAGCTTTGACCGATTAGCGCAGTAAATATATCTTTTACAAAATTTTTACTTATTCTGTATTAAAATCTTTTTTAAAATTTCAAACTTGAAATATTATCATGATCATTGACACACAGAACAGATACACACTAGCAGAAACACAACAATGCTATCCGGATATAGTATAGTCTTAGTATACTTATATCCAACTGTCATATTAGATTTCAGTTAGCAATACATGGACAATAAATACTTAATGATAGTTTATACATCTACGACACATATACATCATATACTATAGTCTGCTTTGACAGAGTACAGCATATAACTTCCGGATATACACCATAGTGAGCGAGTGTGACTGTATGTTGCCGCTTGAATGGTACATTTCGTACCAGTCTTGCGTTAAACCAATTGTTGTGCATATAATCCTTATCTCCACACGTGGATGTCTGGTCGAGTAGGTCTAACAGAATATAGCGGTCATGCTTCGCCGGTTCTGAGGGATGAGGCACGTGTGGTTCTGCTCCACACCGGAATAGAGATAAGTCAAATCATGCAAAGATGAGATTTTTCCCTTGATGTTAGCTGAGAGAATCACTTTTGAACTGACCTATGTCACACCAGAAAAAAGAGAAGAGTGTACTCTAGACAGAAACATGTACAATAGTTAGAACTAACCACGCCACGATGCTAGGAAAGAAGGGGAGGGAAATGATAATCACATTATTTCTAGCAGGACGGAATGATCCGAGCTACGCACTTGGCTGTGAACCAGAGAGGATAACTTCGTGGATTGCCAGGTATGTGGGAAAGATGTACATCTATGATAGGCATTTGGGCACAAAACGCGGAGAGAGTTTTTGTGTCGACAAGATTTTCAGGACTAGGCTCGCCATAACTTATCACTTATTTGTATAGCATGTATGAATTATAGTGTATCCCTTGGGAGATTGTACTCTAGTATATTCATGTCTACGCTGTCATTGAGCACATCGCTCCATGTTGGGAGAGCAAAAGCAACACACTATCACAGGAGAGTGAATCCTCGAGCGGTGTAAGTAACAGTTGATGATCGAAATCAAGCATTGGAGAAAGAGGAAAGTCGCCTAATGCTCTCGACGTGTTCTAAGGAGAAATTCCCATACAACGTCAGCTGCATCGCCAAGAATCGGGAGAAGGCTGATTGCTTGGAATCAGCAGCAAACATCACCGCTCGCATAACAAACACACGACGTCCATTATTGGTTGCACATACACAAAGAACCTGAGATGTGCAGATGACCTTAATTGTGCCAAAAGTCGATACAGGGTGAATCTACAACAGACAAGATTGACTCAATAGAGGCTAGAGACGATTATCTTAGCGAACCAAACGTCTCAGCCAGAATTCAAGCCAAACGCCTCGCTCATATGGAGCGTTCAAAAAGAATTGAGTACAGGTGCCGGCTTAGACAATACGAAACACTGCATCCCACCGCTGAAAGAACTCACCAATAAACAAGTCAGGACGCTAGAGTGTTGCAGACTGAGCTCAAAGCTGTGGTGAGCGAAAACGGTCCTCGATGGATTTGGACAACGAAATGAGAAGCACGTACACGGTGTTAGGCATTCAAGATGCGGGGCCTCTCAGCAAACGTGCCCGATCAGTCAAGTAGTGGAATGGTATACTCGAGGGGGAACATACACCCAGAGCATCTTCGCTGAAGGCAATGGATATTCTACGAGGTGGGCAGATAGACAACCCAGACGTAACTGAAACGTGAGCCAGTTATTGTGTTCAGATTTGAGATACGAAAAAGATCGCTATTAGTTCCATCTCTGGATCTACTGAGCACAGGTAAGAGCAAACACGCAGCATCTTAGTATTCTCGGTGAGGAATGGATTGTAAGGAATGACATCAAGACCTGAAGAATAGCTACTTGTCAGTTAGACCTCTAACAACCTCTCCGAACAGCTGCGGAAGCACGCAAGCTTGTTTCAGGACAACTGCCCTCGTCACAAGCTTACACGCGCAAACAGCTATCCCAATGCAATGAACAACTGTATATACAAAAAAAGACAACACTCCTTTCAACTAGTTTATCCCTTTCCACGTCTGCGGTGTTCTAGGATGCACATTATTACGCGATACACGCTTCAGTGGCACCACGATGGTGTGCGCCAGTAGTAGATAACAATGGCTGGACACTTACACAACAGACTTTGACCAGCGACGAGCTTGAGGTTAAGAAGGCATGTATGCTGCTCGTCGATGTGTTTTGCATCGGATTCGGCCTTCCGCCTCATTAGCCCCACATCAACCCCTCAGTACATCTCGGACTGCGGTCCCTTGACACAAGAAAAATCATACTGACTCGCAATCCATTTTCTCTGGCAAGTGAGCCACACTCAAGACACTCGTCGCTCACGAGCAGTTGTGTTTTGACACTGGCAGCCATGCAACATGCGTAGTTTTGAGCTACCCTCGCTCTTACTTCGCGAAGCATACAGTGTGCGATCATGATTAGTGCTAAATTAAGGAGCCTGTAGTCTATGTCAATGTGAGAGAGAAAGTATCCCGCATAGATAATCTACTAATATAACTGCTTATCTTCGTTCTTCTACGCTTGCTACTTGGGCATATCTAAAAATCTTTGCTCTAGCAGGTATATATGTCGTATGTGATTATGTGGCCATACGCGGTATGTGTGTTGTCCTTGTAGAATATGTGAAGTCGTATGGCGGTGTGCTAGAATAAATTATTTGTTTTGAAGTGTTCATACTGGTAGTCGGGAATAGCAATCTGTTGTATCTAACTATATGTAATGATAATTCTAACTGTGATGATAGATACCCTTTGAGAGTAAGAGTATTGTACTCCTAGTAGTTTCACTCATGAGACACCCCTACGGTCCTATTCGTAGATTTGCGTACGTCTGTTCACCTATTATATACGTTGTAATAAAAATATTTCTATTGAAAATTCATCCAGTACTATCCCACGTACCTTTCCCGCCATTGTGAATAAATGCTTTGCATAGAAAGGTCCCAACTGTTTTTCGTCTTTTCCTTCATTGTCCAGCATGGTTGTACTCTCGTCTAGCCACGGACGTTATCCAAACGATCTGTTTTCAAGACGGTAATTTCTTGGCAGTTAAGCTCAGTCTCATCTGCTGGAAAGGAATCCGGTTTGAGCAAGGTGTACCAAGGGCGTGCCCCCCGGTAATTAAGCCATGTGACCTTTAGGTAAACGGTATCAGACGGAGGACCCTAAGTCACGTGGTCGAGTTATTGGCGTTCACGTCGATTACGACCTGCCGTGTCACTAGTTATTCGTGTACGACGGCCTGCAATTCCAGAGCGTCTGGTAGAACCCGAGGTAGCTCACCCCGTCGTGATCTTCCTCGCCCCGACCCCGGGTCACAACAACATATGTTAGGCTGTGGAAATTAGCATACTAATAAAGACCTCAGATTAGTTTATACCGCTGAGTTGGTGTTAGATAGGTTTCCCACCATTGTTTAGAGGGAATTCTTGTGTTCACCGGGCTGCGACCCTTTGAATGGTGTTTTCTTTCTCTATCGTTATTTTGACCGACAGAGCAACTACGACCCTTTTCGCGCCAAAAGGAGTCCGAACACGCGGATGAAAACGTAGACAATTAAACCTGCGCTAGTGCGCGGGTTTTCGCACCCTCTGCGGTGCCAAGGCTGGCACGAGAAGCGGCGAGGCGCTCTCTCCGATTGGTGGATGCACGGCGTGGGGTGGAAAAAAGGGAGGAACCCTCTTTGGAAGAAGCTTCTTGAAAAGGTGGAGCTGAAAACGGGTGGGAGCGAAGGGCGGAGCCCGCGCTATTTAAGGCGGACCGCACGCGAGGCTCGGCCTCTCAGCTCTCTCTCTCTCCTCTCTCTCTCTCTCCCCCTCTCGTTCTTGGTCTCGTTGGCGCTGGTCCACCTCTTGGGCTTCTATATCTTCTTGGTTCATGCTCCAGCGTTCTCCCTGTGGTGCTGATTTCTTCCCCTGTCTCCCGTGGTCCTGGGAGCACCTGTTGTTGGAGGCGCGGCCGGTGACGAGTCCGGGCGACGCATCAGAGACCGCGACTGAAGGCGCAGCTCTGCCTGTGTGGTGCGAACCTGTGCGTCTGGGTGAAAGCGGAGGGAGCTTGCCGGCCACGCGGAGGCGGAATCGGGCGCGGCCACTGTCCGTGGGGACGGGGCTCACGACTCGCCGACCACTGAGGGGGCAGGTAACCTGCATCGGTCTCGTGGCGCCTATTCGGTCAGCAAGGCTCACGCCATAAAGGTCCGCGGACCCTGTCTACCTCCCTGCCTATGGGGATCTTTCTTTTGCTTTTGTATGACTGCTGTGCGCCGTGTCCCTATAAGTAGACCTGTGTAATGACTGTACATTGCTCGTATTTGGTGGTAACGCTTTCTATTTGTTTCTTGTACATTGCATGACTGTTGCTTCTGAATACATGTGTTTATATAAATGTGCTTGTGTGAAAGGTATCCCATTCGTTGCGTCCTCATTCCCCATTGGAAATGCCATCTTGCATCGTGGAATAATTAGTTGGGTTTAAACACCCGTAAAGAGAATCGGATCCGTCGAGGTCGGCGATAATACCCGCTCGGTTATCACTGTAGAACGGAACGGACCGCTTAAGCGTTCGTGTCCCAAGCCGACCTGCGGCGAGGTACGCCCTGGTAGGTTACCCGCGAGTACTAGGTATTTCGATATTCGGCGAGTGACCCTATTTCGCGCGGTAGAATGCGGACTGGGCTGTGGTGAGGTTAAACCCCCACCCGTCTGGTTTCTGGCGATAGTTCAGGAGGGTCACGACTGAATTGTCTGTCCGGTGGACGGCGCGGCTGCCATTGGAGGTACGCGGCCGCTCGCACGCCGGCGGCGCAGATTCGTAACAATATATTGTAAATATATATATTGAAAAAATATATTATAATATAGGCTTTTGACATTTGCAAGTGGTACATGCTTGGGACATCATTGGCATTGCTGTCTGTGCTATCGCTGATTAGCCAAAAAGTGATGAAACCGGTCCGGTAGCTGAGGAGGTGTGTAACTTGGGATCTCATGTGTGTACTTTGTGTGAATGTCTTTATAGTTGTGGAGGAACTTTTGAAAGGTTCGAAACCCAGACAATCGTCTGGATGGCAAGCGGAGGGTTGCTCTGTGCGGATTATGTAGTTTTACCATGTGAGACATAATCTGCGGTGATGCTCACTATCTTGATAAAATAACTACGTGTCATCATTGGTTAGATATTTATCGGTATGCCATCCTGATGAAGGTAAATATACCGAAATCCAGATCTGTGGCTCCGTTTGATGTTAACTGATATAACCATATAATCTTTGTCTGTTTAATGGAGTCCCGGGCCGAGGCCTCAGTGTTGGGAGTGACTCATTGGTGTAGGACTGTGTCCAATGTGATTGGGGTGTACTCGTCACACTCCACATGTTTTGAATATATATATATATATTATATATATATATAACATCAATTACAGCCATACAAATCACCCACCCCCCGCAC